>PVIH01004526.1:0-44410 GCA_004025045.1 Sigmodon hispidus
AAAAAAAAAAAAAAAAAAAAAAGCCCCTGAACAAAGCCTCAGCGCGCCAGTTAGCTTCCCGAGTTGCTGCCGCCCGGAGGTACCTTCGCCCCCCAATAAACTCTCATGCAATTTGCATCTGATATTCGTGGCTCAGCTTGGTCTCTGGGACTCGGGGTCTCCTTCTGAGGAAAGGTCCTCATTTGAGGGTCTTTCAGTGTATCTCTTATCTTTTCAGTTTCTGACTACCTTTTGCTTGGTTAGTATTGCTGACCCACCCAGCTATCTCTATTTCTTTCTGTTTCTGCACACATTTAATCTTCCACACAGTTTCCTCTATTTCTTTGTTTCTGTACACACCTTTAATCTGTCAAGGTTTGGCCTAAGGATCAAAGGCTTCACTAGTGTGGGTGACCTCACCCAGCTCTGTTTATTACTTTCTGTTTTTTGCTCATCTTTAATTCTCCACCCATTTTCCTCTCTTTCTGACTACACCCTTAATCTGCTAAACTATGGCTAAGGATTAAAGGCAACACTAGGGGGGTTTCCTAGCTCCACCCAGCTCCTAGTCTATCAGAAGTTTAGCTTTTTAGCTGAGGTATGGGTAGAACCCACAGTTTCCACTCTGGGGAATTTTAGGGTTCATATAATCACCAAGTAAAGCACTGCTATCTCATTAACTTCATTTAAGTATTTGGCAGCACAGCTTCTTAAAAGACTCACAAGTATTTTGCCTCTAAGGCTGAATCAGAAAACTTCAGTTAAATAAGCCTTGCCTCTGCTTGCCTCCAGCAAACAGAGCTGATCCAAGAAAACCTGCTACTACTAGGGCTCAATCTTTGACTCTGTTGCTGTTTACCTGTGAGAACAAAAATCTTAACTCCACCATAAGCAGCATGTTTCTTACATTTGAGGCTCAAGAACCAGCCTTGTAGTTTTTAAGCTGCACTCTAAAAGTCCACCATTTTTAATTTAAACCCAAGCCCACATACTTCACCAAGGCCTCTCTGTATCATGGCTCATGTGAGACAAACAACTCAGAAGCTGTTTTTGGCTCTGATTTTGTGCTCTAGTACTACTTTTAAATCTTTTAAATCTAGAATTGTTTCTTTCAATCTTTATGTGGGTGAATATCACCCATGTTTTGCTGCCATTTGTTGTAAATGGTTCTGGCCCAGACATTCTGGGCTAGACATAAATTTTAGCTTCACTCTCAGTCTTGTTCAAATACAAGTTAACTTAAAGCCTTTCAAAGATTTCCCCAGTAAGAGATCTGTGAATGAAGCAGAACAAAGTTACTCTAATACATAGTGAAGTTTATTTTATTGTAATTTATAAAACAATTAAAATGAGAAAATAAAGTTTTCTAAATACTATAGAAAATACATATTTTCTATGTACTATAGAAAAACTAGGTTAGTAATTGTGGGAATAAAATGTTGATATCTTGTAAACAATGATAGCATTGCAAATCTTAAAAAAATAGCCCAGAATTAAGAATGATTCCCAGTCGTTTGAATGACTAGCTTGTTAGCTTCGCATACAGACTCCATAAAGGCATCCCGTGGATCTGGTATTGCATTCATAAACACCAAATTAGATGTGGATAGGGGTACATCTGAAGTATCCTCTAATATATGAAGAATTTGAAGCAAGTCTGGAATGAAACGTGACAGTATATGAAAAAAAACAAGAAAGAATGAGACAAAAAATTTTAAATTTTTTGCGCTGACAACATTTTTAAACTATGAAAATAACCCCATTATAGTTGCACATTTGCAAAAAGGACATACAAAATAATATTTTTTATCACAATTAGTTGGCAATAATATTACTATATGTAGAGCTATCATGCTTTAGTATATCTTTGAAATGATATAATCTGTTTTATATTATAGGAAATTGTACATTTTTCTCATAACATTTAAAGGTAATCATTAAATGTCTTAATATTTTGCTCTTAAATGCACTCTCACATATGTTGTCTATTATACTATTAAAATATATAATTTAACAATTATATAAACATGGCTAGTACCCATCATTGCCTATAAAATTGAATAATTTGCACAAATACTAACATTTGTAAGGATTTGAATGTCCTTAATCATCCTGTGTATCTTAGAACTCAGTACAGTGAAACAATAGTCTTTACTCTTTTTTAATTATCAGAAACAGCACTATTTTAATTAATCTTTGCACCAGTCTATAATTTGGCACTAATATGATCTTATGATCCATGAACAGAATTTCTGATTAAAGTAGTACCCAGAGAAACTGAATTTATTGTAATGAAGTGTAGATGCTAAAACCTTTTTTATAATTCTAATTAAAGTGTTAAAAGTTTGATCTACTAAAAATAAATTAGGTCAGATATCTTTTTAATTGAAATAGGAAACTTAAAGTAACAAAACTAACAGTTACAGTTTTGTTGCACTCAACACTAAACAAATTTTTTTTCCTGAAGTGTAAACTTCTTCCTGAGAAAAAATCTTTTTGTTTATGATAGCAAAAAAAAAAAAAAACAAAAAACTACGGGAAGGAAACACATAGAAGCACTTTTCATATAGTCTATTTTATTTCCTCCTCATCACATCTAATATAATGCAATTCTTCCTCCCACCTCTTTTCCCACTCCTCACCCATGCTCTTCCTCCAGCGTACCCCCAGACTCCTGAGCAAGGGTAAGGCCTCCCATAGAAAGTCAACAAAGTCGGATACAGTAAGTTGAGGTAGGACCAAGCACCTCGATAGTGCATCACTGCTGAGCAAGACATCCTATCATAGAATATGGGCTCCAAATAGCCAGCTCCTACAACAGGGATAGATACTTGTCCCATTGCTAGTGGCTTCTCACACAGACCAAGCTATACAAGTGTTTCCCACATACAGAGTAATAAGTGAGGTTCTATCCAGCCCTCATAGCTCAATATGTAGAGTTCATAAGTTTCCACTAGCATGGTTCTATTGCCCCTGTAAGTTTCCCCATCATGACCTGACACCTTTTGTTCATATCACTCTTCCCTCTCTTTGACTGCACTCGTGACACTTGGCTGTGGATCTTTGTATCTGCTTCTACCAGTTACTGGATAAAAGTTCTATGATGACAGAGTATTCACCAATTTGATTACCTGGGAAGGCTAGGTCAGGCACCTTCACCACTATTGCTAGTAGTCTAAGCTGGGGTCATCATCGTATATTCCTGGTAACTTTTCTAGAACCAGGTTTCTCCCTAACCTTATACTGTCTCCCTCTATCAAGATATATCTTTCATTTCTCTCCCACCTCACCACTCCCCCAGCTGGATCTTTCAGTTTCCTCATGGTCTCACTCCCCATCCACTTCCCTTTAAGACCCTCCCAGGCTCCAGTATATCCAAGAGGTCTCATCTATTTCTCCTTTCCTGGGCAATCTGTGCATCCCTCATAAGGCCCTTCTTGTTAACTAGCTTCACTGGAGCATAAGAATGGATAAAGGAAATATGGAATATTTTCAAAATGGAGTATGACTCAGGTATAAAAAACAATGATACCATGAAGTTTGCAGGAAAATGTATAAAATTAAAAAACAATCATCCTGAGTGAGGTAAACCAGACTCAGAAAGACAAACATGGTATTTACTCACTCTTAATGATGTAAAGCAAAAGATAATCAGACTACAACCCTCTATTCCATTCTTAAACAGGTTTTACTTTCTCTGAACTGGAAATTTAAAATTAAAGTACCTTCATATCCAATTTGGAGGTAACCTATTTGGTTGTTTGAACATAAAAATTAATCTACAAATAATATATTTTATCAAAGCACATCAAAATGGCTATTTCTACAAAAGGAAAAGAAAACATTAAGAAGTGTAAATTTATAATTGAAAATAATTATACACAATAGAGTTCGACTTTGGTTATATGATTTTTGAATACAATGTATAAATGATCATACTTGACAGCAAGAATATATGTTTTATCTATAATTTAGTATAGATTCTGTTTTGCCAGAGCAACTTTTTGAGATTTGTGTGAAGAACAATACACCACTCACATTTGATATTTTTATCAAATATTAGAAACACAGATATTTAATGGAGTTTGTCTCTATGAAGTTTTTCCCTAGATTACTTTATGATAATTGCTCTCATACATTTTCTCTTTCAACACAGAAAGAAATTTTGTAGATGCAAAAAACTAAATTGAGGCCCAAGACAAAAAAAATTAATTCAAGGTGAACAAAATTGAAGAAAAAAAAGATAATACATGAGAATTCAGTTACAGGTGAATTTTAAGGTTTTTTTTGTATAATTAAATTTTTTGGCATACCTGATGGCAATATGTAGAAAATGGAAATAGATCCAATCCTATAATCTTGCACAAAACTCAAATCCAAGTGGATGAAAGACTTCAAAATAAAAGCATCAAGGCTGAACTTGATAGAAAAGGAAGTGGGAAATAACCCTCCAATGCATTGACACAGGTGGCCACTTCCTAAATATAACACCAGTAGCACAGACTCTAAGAACAACAATCAATAAGTGGGATCTTCTGAAACTGAGAAGTTTCTGTAAGGCAAATGATACAGTCATTAAAACAAAACGACAGCCTACAGAATGGGAAAAGATTTTCACCAACACTACAAATAACAGAGGACTGATCTCTAAAATACATAAAGAACTTAAGAAACTAAAGCCCAAACCCTGAACAAACCAATCCAAAAATCTGGTTCAGAACTAAAAAAGGAATTCTCAGCAGAAGAATTACAAATGGCTGAAAGACACATGAAAAAATCCTCAACATCTTTAGCCTTCAGAGAAATGCAAATCAAAACAACTTTGAGATACCACCTTACATCTGTCAGAATGGCTAAGACCAAAAACACAAATGACAGCCTATGCTAGAGAGGATGCAGAAGAGGGTTACACTCCTCCTCCATTGTCAGTGGGAGGAAAACTGGTTCAGCAACTCTGGAATGCAGTATGTATGTTTCTCAGAAAACTGGGAATCAATCTCCCCAAGGATCCAGCAATACCACTTTTAGGCATATGCCCTAAAGATGCACATTCACATCCTAAAAGCATTAGTTTAACTATGTTCATAGCAGCATTATTTGTAATAGCAAGAACCTGGAAACAACCTAGATTCCCTTCAACTGAGGAATGGATTAACAAACTGTGGTATATCTATACAATGGAATACTACTAAGAAGTAAGAAAAATGATATTCTAAAATTTGCAGGCAAATGGATAGATTTGGAGAATTGTAGGGAGCTGCATACAGCCACACCCTAAGATGGTGTTGGCTTTGAGTGCTCTCCCTGGTAAACAACTCCATATTTGGCTAAGGCCAAGGATCTGGCTTGCTTCCGCGTATCTGAGCCTATCGGTGATGCCCACGTGGCTATCTTGGATTGGAAGCCCTGAGGATATTCCCTAAGAGCAGGCTTCCCCCCCCCCGGGGGTCATTTGTGAGAGAGTGGTTGTTTGTCTGAGTGAGTGAGTGAGTAAGTGAGAGAATGAGCAAGTGAGTGAAAGATAAGAAGACATCTGAAAGGCCCGAATAAACTGCAGAGAGAAGGATCCGGTGTTGTGTCTTCCTTGCTGGCTGAGGTTGCGCATGACAGAGAATATGCTCCTGAGCAAGGTCTCACAAATCCAGAAGGATAAGCAAGGGACGTGCTCACTCATTAGTGGACTTTACACAGAAACATTCTTTTTTCATTGAAAGATGATAGGTGAATAAAGTGATTTAAAACATATAAACATAGACACACACACACACACACACACACAAAACTCCTGGTTTATCTGCAGAAGGGTTGTTTAGCAGAAACGTGTGGTGGCCATAGTACATCTGTGGCCATTAGCTGTGACCTACTGTGCCTAATTAATCTGTAGCTGAGCCTAACCTGGTTTGTGAAGTTTTTCATTTTAATTTTTATGTTTCATATATTTTAGAGAACAGAGAAGTTTTATTACTGTATGTGATTTTTTATCTATTCTGAATGTTTTGTTTTTTGTGGCTTTTAAGTTATAATGTTAATTTTTGTGACATCATGTATAAATAAAAGAAGCATGCAAATTTTGACTATCATTATTACAAAATAATGATATATTCCTTGGTCCATATGTCTTCAAAGTCTGAATAATATTATGATATAATTTAAATTTTCATATTAATAGTGTATTAACAGTGTCCACTAAAAGCTGTCTTTAGGTTTTATTAGTAAGCTTTGTTTTATTTTAATAAAATATCTGAGACAGCTACTTTTGAAGTTATGATAGTTTTATTTCAGCTTGTAAATTAGAAATATCAAAGTAAAATTTTGTAGCTGGCAAATGAAACACATGGAATTGGAAAATATCTTCTACCAGATCCTGAGTTTATAAGGCAGGAGATGAGCTACAGGAAAGAAACAGTTTTCTCACAATGACTTGTAAGAACATATTCTCAGTGGTCTTATGATCTTCTCTAAAATCCTAACTCTTAAGGATATATAGTATTTTATAATATTGTTATTCTTAGGTTTAAGTCTTCATCAAAACTACTCTCAAACAACATTATCTATATTGAAACCGTAAGGACATTTATAGTGTTGCTGTACAATATATTTTTATTGATCATATGTACATGCATTTGTACTATTTGCACACATATTAATATGCACATATAATGAACATATAAATATATAACTTTAGAAGTTATTCCAAGCAGAATTCTAATATTTCAGTGTTATGAAGTACTTAAAAGTCAACTCTAATGGCAATAACTTGTGAGAAGAATAAACAAGTTAGGGCAGTTTACAGAAAGAAATGAATATGCTGTACATCTTTTAAGCTTGTGAAAATATTGAAGTCATTCATGCAAAAGGAAATGCAATTTAAAACTGAATTAAATTCTCATTTTCACTTCAGTTTTTAAATTAAAATTGGCAAAACCCCAAAGCTTAGAATTTGTAATTTTTGAGTCTCTAAGCATTCCTCCACTTTATACTGTGGTCAAAGAAAATGGCTGAAGCTTCTCTGGAAACAAAAATATCAATGACTAAAATATGCTGAAAAGTTTCTTTGTGGGATTCAGGGTTAGCTATGAATCAACAAAGCTATAAAAGTAAAATACACAGAATTATTAAATTAGTTTTAAGTTCAAACAACTAAAAAGAAAGATTATCACAAACCATATATTTGATGAACAAATCATAGTCACACATTAAAAAAGTCATTAAGAGAATGAAGGTGTATACTTCAAACATATTTTTTATGAATCCTAACTTTGTATCTTTTAAAGAGAAGATATTGTTATTAAGGAAATAGCCAGATAGTAGAAAGAATATAAGAGAAAAAAGAAAATGGAGGATACCAAGTGAACAAGTATTTCTAAATCAACTAGGGGGAAAGGCTATGTGAACGCACAGGGACTAACACACAGGAAAACATGGCCTGCATGCGATGGTACCATGTCTGCTGCAGATATATTATGGCTCTTATTTCAGTGCTCTCTTTTTTTTTGGGGGGGGGGCGGGAGGAGGAATTCTTGAGTGTGTGAATAAATAAGTCTCTGATCTCTGTGTGTTCCCTTTGTATATTTCCTTTATGGTTTTTATGCCTTGTCCATCTTCAGTATAATGGTTTTGTTTTATTTTTGTCATATTTGGTTGTTATATTTTTAAAGCCTGTTTTTTTTTTCCTGATGAGACAGAACAAAAGGGTTGATACAGATTGCTAGTAGGGGGTAGGGATTAACTGTGAAGAGTAGAGGAAGTAGACACTGTAATTAGGATATAATGTATGTATGATAAAAAATCCATATTTAATAAGAGATTATAAACTAAAAATAATTCTACCATATTATTCAGATATTTCATTCTTTAGTAAATTTCAAAGGATTTTGACATCCTACTCAACATATATTTGCTTAGCCATGTTCATTGCCACTCTATTCACAGTAGACAGGAAATGAAAACAACCTAAATGTCCTTTAATAAATAAATAAAGCAACCTTTATTTTACTTTATTTAGTGGAAACAGTGATAATCTAGAGTTTCTCTTAACATAAGTGAAAATATCTGTATATTCTTTTAAATTAAAAAAATGTGAAGCATTCTAAATTGAATGAGATTGTGTTATTTTGTTGTATAAGTTTTCTAGTACCGTTTTGGCCAGAGGTTTGGACCTGAACCACGGCGGCTTTTGTCCCCCAGATAAATGAATCAGACACTTATATTAAGTTCATACTGTTTGGCCTATGTCTCAAGCACATTACTAGCTAGCTCTTTCATCTTAATTCAACCCATTTCTAGTAATCTAGCTGCCACGTGGCCCAGCCTGTGGCTCTGTATTCCTTACAAATTTCTTCCTCGGGTGTCAGAAGGAGATTGATTAACTCCACCCTCCTTCTACCTGTCTGTCCTCTGAACCTCCACCCATTTCTATGGTGCTTCACATAGACCAAAACAGCTCCGTTATTTTCAGCATACAGAGAACATTTTCACCACATTATTTATTTTGATAGAGAATTATAATATAAAGTATTTTTGTGTTTCATATGGCTGCTAATAAAATGTGTCTCTTTACACAAGCAGAACCCAGATTCATTCTAATGCTTTTGTGATGACATTCTGGTCCATTTGATATTACAAGTTTATAGGAAATATTCTGGTCACTACAATATTATAAAACCAAGTCTTAAATTGTTCCATCATTATTGAACTATGCTATGAACTTATATTAACTTATTCTGTATAAATGATGCCTAATTTTAATAGGTTACTGTGAATTTTTTGTAAAAAATTATAGAAAATATAATATATAGTATCTGATATGCAATTATGCCATGATTTATGAATAAAACAGTTTTAACTTACAAAGTTACTAAATTTGGATAATAATATAAAACTTATTTGCCAGAAGAGTTTTACTCTTTGGCATATTTAGTTAAATTGTAGTGGTTATAGACATTATGACTTGCTCAATTGACTATAAACCTATATTATAACCATAACCTAACCCTAATCCTATATTAGAGTATTTATTTGGATAAAAGGGGGGATTCTTCCTTATATATTAAAACTAAATTTTAGTTATCCTAAAAGCAAGATATAATAATTTGATCACTTTAGATCTACCTGACACATACTTTAGTAACAAATAAATTCATTTAGTGTGCTAGAACTATGCTTTTGTGTGCACTGTAAATATTTGTCACTGTAAATGTTGGTTTAATCAAATGCTGATTAGCCAGATGCTAAGCAAACAGGAAGCATTGTCATTACAACAAAGCAAGGAGAATTCTGGGAAAAGTAGATCAGAGGCCAGCCAGATGCAGAGGAATTAGGACAAGAATGCTGTACTGAGAAAAAGGTACATCACCAAGTGGCTGAAAATATATGTAAATATAGCTAGCTTAAAGTAAAAGAGTTAGCAAGTAATAAGACAGAGCCATATGCCCAACAATCTGTAATTATTATAAGCCTTTGTGTGATTAGTTGGTGAGACAGAAAAACTTGGGACTACAATTTCTACTTTTACTGTTATAGAAAATAAAAAATTATTTGGTAGAAGTTTAATAATATCAAAGAAGATAGTAAATTTTGATTTCTCACAAAGTGTTATCTAGGGACAATAATGAATGGAAAAGTATAGAAAATTTTAACACTACATTTTTAGCATGAAAAAATATTTATTCTTTGTCATTTTATATATGATTTTATATTCACTTATTTTTAAAAAATTAATTAAAATATAATTTATAGTTTTTATACTAACAGTTGAAATCAATAAATATTACATGTAATTATTGACTTTAATCTATTCATTATACACTGATGTTTGGTAAAACAGAATTCCAGATGGTACAATGTCAGAATTGGTAACAGGGTTAACATTTCTACCAGTAACCTTTGAGGAAAACAGATTAGACTTCATAATAAAGTAGCTTCATCTAATTAGTTGGTATTTGCAGAATGAATACTGACCTTGGCAAACAGGAAGGGAACTCAATTTCCCTCACAAAAGAATATCTATTTTTCAATTATGATTTGGTTGAATCTCTCCTAGAATCTAGGTTGGCCTCAATTTTATTAGATAAACCAAATGAAACAAATGTAGTTTTTTTGTTGTTGTTGTTTTTGTTGTTGTTTTGACACTGGGTTTTAAAACCGTTTTTACTTTCATTTCCCTTATTGATTAAAACCAGTCTAACCTCAATATTTGTCCAGCTAAATACTATATGATGAGAAAATCCAGTAGAATCTCTAAATCTCTGTACCTTCTTTTGTGAATTAAACATCCCTTCTAGAGGGAGGAGGAAAATTTATAATACACATTAGAAAACAGATTTTAGAAAGCTCAGAAAGATCAATAAACATGCAAAACTAAAAAGACATGGAATGCTAAAAAATCTGAATGATGAGAGCTGGAGAATATTTTGTAATATAATTACATAATGTTCTTTTTTTTCTCCTGAGAACCCTTCCATGTGACTCTCCTTGTTATATTTCAAATTAATGGCCTCCACTTTTATTAACTGTTCTTATACACATATATGTAATATATATATATATATTCCTAACTATATGTGTTCACTCTGTATAATGTAGATTTTAACTGTGTTTTCAGAAATGAAAACTTGTTATTGGATTCTAATCATTTTGTGTTGCCCTCAAAATCCAAAAACATACCCCACTGAAGGCTCTCCTTTAAATTCATGAACATATTTTCACTAATATTTATTGAATTTGTATATGTTGCCCATGTCAGTGTTATATTGCTAGGAAGAGATATCATGACAAAAGCAACTTAAAGAATACATTTTATTGGGGGCTTGTTCAGAATTTCAGAGTTTAATATATTATAATTATGGCGGAACCATGGTGATATAGAACAGTGGCTGAGAGTTACATTCTGATTCATAGACAGAGAAAAAGCCTGACCTTTCATGGGTTTTGAAATCTCAAATCTCAACCAGGTGTCACACTTTCTTAAACAAGACCACACATCTTAATCTTGTAATCCTTTTAATTATTGCTACATCTAATGCCTAAGCATCTAAATATATGAGATTGTGGAAGCAATTGTTGTTCAAATCACCATACATATAAACACGTATATATGAATAATATAACTTGCATGTGTGTTGTCCTTTCAAGTCTGATATTTTGGCATTGGACAATTGGTATGGTCTTCCAGGAACAAAATTTACTCTCCTGCTTCCAGCTTTCCTCAGTTGCCTTTAGATCATTGTGTAGGGTTAATGAGTGAGATAATGCTCTTGTACATTGTAAAGATTTGTTACTAGTATTGATTTGATAAAACACTGTTCAGACAGTAGCCAGGCAGGAAGTATAGGTGGGATAATAAGACTAGAAGAATTCTGGGAAGAGCAAACGAAGAAATTCAGTGCCATCCAGACACAAAGAAAGCAAGATGAGGATGCTTCATGAGCAAAGGTACCAAGCCTTTAAACATAGATAAGAATTATGGGTTAAACATAGAAAAGAATTGTGGGTTAATTTAAACAAAAGACTTAAACAGTAATAAGCCTCAGCTTCTAACTCACAGCTACTATAATTTTAATTACAGAACAAATTATTTGGGAAGTGGCTGCGAATTTCAGTCTGAAACAGAAATTTAAAACTAAAGTAAGGCCTCATGGGCTTTTCACCACACAGTTTGACATGCTCATTTTCATTCTTCTTGTTCAGCTCAGGTTTTGACAGCCATATTTGTAAGACTTATTGGCATAGCTTTTCATATAAGTAGAAGCAAAGTTTTATAGATAATTCCTTGGTCTTCTGCTTTAATATTTCTGTCCCTCTTCTGAAATGTGTGTGGGATAAACTAAACTCTGAAAGATATGTAGGAGAATGTTTTGTGTATATATGTACAAAACGTGCTCTTACGTATCTTCATAAATATATACACACACACACATATATATATTTATATATATATATATTTATATATATATATATATACTGACACTGTGATATATTACTTTGTAAATTTTGTAGTTTAATTTAGTGTGGATTTCTTTAGAGGTCTTTACCTATATCAAAGAAAAGTATCCTTGATGATCGGTGGAGACTAAACTTCTCTGTGTGTATAATGTCAAGTGTTTATAGATTATACTGGTTTTTGTCAGTGGTTGTAGATTCTCCTCTGATAACCATGGCTTCAGTGGCACTGAGAAGTTAGCTTAGTTTCCCATGGCAGACATGGTTTTCCTTCTCTTGAGTAGAGTAGGGCTTAAGTCCTTTCAGATAGTTTGGTTACCAACAAAAATATGACAGTGCTGCAAGCTTAGACATATTTTATCATGCTGCTCACTGATATTCATAGGTATCAAGGAGAGGTGGGGAACTACAATATAATATCATAATAAAATAATCACACTACATAATACACACATATGTTTTTGTTCCCTACATTTACTCAGCTTTAGTTAACATGTAACCTCTTATTTTAGAAACATACTGGTAAACAAATTTTGTTTTTATGTCTAATGAATATTGTTTTCTGATTTCATTACTTATTAATGTAACTGGAAAGCCATACAATTCAAGATTCATTGACTATTGTATTTGCTCCAAGTTTGTTTTCCTTTCAAATGAAAGGAAAATTTTCCCATGATAAAATACTGTAAACATAGCTGCAGCATCTGCTTTCTCAGCTGTTCTGGTAATTGACTTCAGTTGCAAATTTTTTTTTCCAGAAGAGCATTAGCTGCAAAACTGAGCTGAAGGAGATTAATTTATACAAGTTTATAAAACAAAACTGAAGAAACAAAGGAAAATGCAGACTTTAAAGCATCCATAGTCTCCTCATCTCTGCTTTTAAGCAACCCAGGCATTTTGAATATCTAACTTATATATAGTAAACTGTATTTTAACTAAAAAATCATTTAGAGACTTAAATGTTGGGACAAAACTGCATAAAGTATGCTAGTAATTTTTTTATATTTTAAGAGAATTTAAAGAATCAAAACAATCCACAAAGGTAAAAAAGAGATAAAGATACTTGACACTGCACATGAAACTGTCAATTGATAGATTTTATTGTACTATATAAACTTTTGTTCCAATTCTTATCAAATGCAGTTACCTCTCAGAAGCAGAGATTATTTTATTTATAATACTCCTAAATAAAAGTCAACATCATGTGATAGATTTCTAAAAAATTTAGTCATTATTTTCTCCTAAATAAGCATTATCATTAAAAGTTTCATAAGGTATATCTGATGGCAGAGAAAGCCTAAACAATTATGTTCTCTATAAATAAGAAAACAGTGGATAAGTCCTTTACATATATTCAGAAGTCATCAAATGAAAAGTAAAATTTATGAAAATAAGGTTTCAGTATACAAAGCTTACATTTAGTGCTTGATGATGTTTTCTGAAGACAACATGCATTGTTTGAGTACAGTAGGAAGTGGTTAAAACAGCTTAGAACATTTTATGATGAAGGTACTACTAGGAATGATCCTCAGAGATTAAGAAATTATATATCAAGTGCAAGATTCTGCACTTAACATTACAAAATTAAGCAAGTATGACTTAAGCATGAACAACCCTCTCTCCCCAGACCTATGAAATAAAATATTGCAAATCTCCCCACAAGCAAGAATAAGTAAAAGTTTCAGGGAAGGAAACACCATAATAGTATCTGTAAACCCAAAATGATTTAGATTGTCGGTATTTTCATGTTAACCTGTAACATTATATCTACAACACTTATACTCTTTCCCCTCTTCTTTCCTGTCTCCCTTCTGTTTCTACATGTCACTTTTTCCTCTGTCTCCTGAAGCTTTTGCTAAACTGCAAATGTGATATTATTTGGAGGGCGTCATAAAAAAATGCAAATTATAAATTATTAATGATATTCTATTATTCTGTATTATGAATTTTGAAGTTCAAAAATTGCAACAATTATTCTGGTTTATCATTATTATTAAACATACATGAAAACAACATGTATAAGCAGTGTGTCCTGACTCAATAATAATATTTGATTACATTAGCATAACTTAGAGAGTTATATCTAGAAAACAAAAATTTATGTCCAACAATGGTTTGTGTATACCTTATCATTCTACTATCTTAGAATTGTCTTTATTATGAATTGTTATATAATCATTTTTTATATCTTCTCAGAAAATCCTTTATGGAACATGACTCTGTAACTGTGTAGATATATTAAATATACAGTATATTAAAATGACATGAATAACCCAAAATATACAAATGAGAAGATATCACCTTATCAACCAGTTTTGATCAAGGTTTGTTTTTTCTGTTTGCCATTATGGAGTAAAATAAAAATTCTGCGAATGTCACAAATGTATAATTTGTTTCTACTTTTCAGAAAACTGCTATAGAATTTAAAAAACAGGGATGCTAAAAATTATTGTTTTTTTAAATTTTCATCTTTATTATGATGATGTTCTGCTTTTTAGCACATTTGGAAAACTATACAAAGAATAATAATTACAATTTTTGAACTTCAAGATTCACAATACAGAGATATATAAAACCATTAATGGTTCATAATCTGTGTTTTATATGACACACTTCAAATAATATTACATTTATATTTGAGCAAAAGACTCAAAAGACAGGAAGAAAAGGAATTTGTGGCAACACAAGGAAGAATTAAAAATAACAGACAGAGAAGTTAAGGGGAAAGAGTAGTCTGTCTAATACTATAAATGCTACATTAAATAAGTAAAATTGAAATTTAAAAAATGAACAACCAGTAATAAAAGTAAAGTCTGGTAAACTTTGATAGCCTATCACTAATGGTTTCTGCATTAAAAAGATAATTCAGTATGACTCTATCATTTTCAGGGCTAATCTTGTTCTTCTTATATCTGAGAATAACTGACTTTTGAAAATTTAGCATAGAAATGTGTGCTACAGAGGACAGCTAGAACTTCTGTGTAACACTTTATCTTTGTGTAGCATTGATGTTGTTACTGTATGAGGAAGCAAATGACTAAGTTCTTATTTTACATTTGAAACTGATGTACATGTAACCATTCTGAGAAATGGTATTCACTTGTGATATTATGAAAGCAAACTGTCTGCTAGCATCATTTGTATGTAAATCTCCAGTACTTTGTTTGATTTCATTATGTTTGTATTTTATTAACACATATATGTGACATTTTTTGTTTCTAAGCATTGTTTGTATGTAAATCTTCATTATTTTTGAATTTCATTATATTTGTATTTTATTTATACCCATATATGTGACATTTTGTGTTTCATGTATATTTGGCAATGGTTTTATATCAATTCCTAGATCTTTAGAAAAGCAAAATATAGTTTGAAACTGACAACAGTTAATTATCTCAGGTAAATTAATGTACTGCAACAAATACCTAGATTTTGATTAATCTTAATGGATTTCTACTCTAAACATGTATCTAACATATAAGAAATAAGTATCCCTAGGAACTAGAGCATGAATTTACCAGGATGTAAAAACAGTCAATTATAGTCATCATTTATGTACAGAAAGCTAGTCTCCTATGACCTCTTCATTTTAATCATTTTCCCAAATATAACAAAAAGATTAGATAATGCTGATTTCACAGTTTGGGACATTTAGAAAAGTAGCAAATTAGTTGTGATTAGATCTCAATTACTCTCTCTCTCTTTCTCTCTGTATGTGTGTGTGTCTGTGTGTTGTTTGTGTGTGAGAGAGTTGAGAGAGGGAGAGAGAGAAAGAGGGAGAGCGAGCAAGAGAGAGAGAGAGAGAGAGAGAGAGAGAGAGGGAGAGAGAGATTAGTTGTTTCAGCAATTCTATGGAAATTGGAATAGCAGGAGATAGAAGAAAATTTAAAAAAAGAATTATTGGTAATTTTGTAAATTTTCTATAACATCAAATGAATAACCTACTTGACATTCTATAATTGTCATGTTTTCTGAGTACTAATATGCATGCTTACATTTGTAAAGCATAAACTGGCCATTCAAATATTCCATTGTAGCATTTTTGTTCCCTTTACTATCAAGACCTGCAAGATTAATTCACTTATTTTTCATACTAGATACTTCATAAAAGTTAGTTTTCTGAAACTCTGCATGTAATAAAATAGAAAACAATATTTAAAATACTCTAGGTACTATGTACTACCCATTTAACATTTTAGGGCTATATGCATTCCTATAAGAATTACCTCATGACACTAGAATAAACTTGAGAAGGAATCTGACCCTTTACATAATTTCTTGAAATGCATTTGTCATATCATTAGTTTACAGAGATTTTACCTTATTTTCTTCAAAAACTTGTTTGAGTCTTAAATATGTTATTAAAACCAGTCATCAATGTCACAATGTTGAATATATTATTTAAAAATAAATTTCTGTTTTGTTGCCATTCCTTTAACCATCACTCTCAGCCCAATAGCTACCCAGAAATATCAAGTAGAATGTGAGAAAATATCTATACTATTACAACTTCATTAAAATGATATTGAAAAATATCCATCCAAGACATTGTCTAGCCACTGAAACTTTTTATTATTTTGATATACTGCATTGACCTCTATACATAAAGTACCAGTTCAGGAAGATGAGATATTCCATGTTTCCTATTTCCTGAATCAAAATTGCCACCAAACATCAATGTTCCATCACTACACTGAAAATATTGAGTGAGACAAGAACCTACAAAAGCAAATAGGACACCTGACAATATGTCAAGTGGGTTACCTATTATATGCTGATAGAAACTGAATTCTCAGAGACATAATATAATTTCTAAATGCCACTTCAGTTTTCATCTGACACATTTGTCCCAATTGCTTCTGATGAAAATTGAAAGACATCTTGTATAAATGATCAAGAATCATCAGGTCAATCAAATCCATTTTGTTACATCTTCAGAAGCCTCATGCTGTTACCTCTGCCCTTAAGCCTATGTTGTCTTGTCTTTCACATAGACATAATAATTGGTTGAGTAGTTCATTTAAAAAAACAAATAGTAAATGATTTTTCAAAGATGCCAATTTTAATCTCATTTCTACTTCAGTGTCACAAACTATTTTCAAAGCAATTAATTTTTTAAATCTCAATTAATAGAAGAAAATCCCACCATTTTATCCCTTTGCCTCAATTATCTCTGGTACTACCGAAACTTAAGTATTCTTTCAGCTGATGCAAATATGATTATTCTTATGATTCTAGTGTATCTAAAGAGTAGGAAGAATATCTACTCTTTTTTACCTCAACTCTATGTTATGGAAACAGTATCACAACTGATGCATTCATAGTTTATAATAAGGAATGAATAAGATGCTTACCTCTGCCTCTTGGAGAAAGTTCACCTCGTAATGTAAACCGTTTCTTTTTAATGCTCTTTCCTTCTTTCTTTCTTTCTTTCTTTCTTTCTTTCTTTCTTTCTTTCTTTCTTTCTTTTTGAATAGTCTCATTTTATCCCATGTATCCTCTTGTTCAAACTCCTTTCCCCCTCCTGCCCCTTCCAGTCACTCTCTCTTCTCCCCATCTCCTCATCTCCTCCCCAGCAAGGGCAGGAGGTACCAAGGTCCCAAGGTGACTTAGTTCTGCATCCACTCCAGGCAAGTCCATGTTCCTTATCCCAACATCAAGACTGGGTCAGGTGTTCCTCTGAAGCAAATGGGCTCCAAGGTACTTCAGATCCCAAGCTGTTCAGTGGTTGTGGTTTGCAGCTTGGGTATGCTTTGCTTTTCTGTTGTTGTTTGGTAAACTGTTAAGCCATGTGTGACTTATGGGTAGATATGGGGCTTATAGTTTGCATTTCTCACAATGTTTTATTTAACAAAAGTACTTTAAATTTCTATATTTTAACTTCAAAAACTTTTTTTTCTTTTTTAGCTTTTTAGAGGAATCATGGAGGAGAAAAGACATTTGTGAAATATATTAGCAGCAATTCTCCATGATTACATGCAATTTTATTTATCCAAAAGGCAAAAGAAAATAGCAGTTAGTATGTTACAGAATAAAGATAGAGAATCAGTCAAAGTCTCTAAATACCAAAACTATTTTATCATTCTTTGGTATAATAGCAAAAAAATAAATAAAATGAACACATCTATTTCTATCTACTTGTGTATTCTACACTTACTCCTCATTCTTTGTTTAGAGAAACAGAAGCAAACAAATAGGAGATGAAAGAGAAGAAGCCTATTATTTTAAAGAGCTGACTTGTAGTCAGGAGATTTTAATACTTGCAAGTTTAAAATCTGCTTAAAGAGCAACCTGGCTAGAGAATAAGAAATAAATTGTGTTATTTGTTTTTCCAACTCTGCTCTAGATGGAACATCTTAATATCACACTCATCCAAAAGGAGTCAAAATTTTATAGGTATATTCTACAAAAAAATTTTAAGGCATTCTCACAAAAAGAAAAAAGTGAAAAATGTGAAAGGAACCTTTTCTTTATGGTAATAGAATGTTAGAGAACACAATACATACACTTTTACTGTATATAATTCTTCTAAAAAGTATTTATATTTTAGGTTGTTGGAGAACTTCTTGTGTGAGAACTGAATATATGTCACTTCTACTATTACCAAGTTCTTCCTGTGCATACCACTTCATTAATGACCTCATATATAACCATTATTGTGATGTATTCATAGATATAATATAGGTAGATAAGTAGACAGTTAGAACATTTAGTTTTGCTCCTACTTATATGTTCCCACTGCTAATCACTTAAAAATTGATGCTTTCTGTGCACATATTCTGAAGGAAACTAATTCTCCCTCTCTCAGCAGTCATTAAAGTCCTGTATGTCTTCATCTGTGTGTGGGACTGTGTGATTTTTTTCTGTTCATATTCTTAAGTTTTCTTATGATCATTTGACCAAGAAATTGAAGGAAGGACTTCTATACATGATAGTAAAGTTTCTGTTAGATAGTTTATGGTTATTATGGAGAATATTATCATCTAATATGATGTAACATTATTAAATATATATATTTCATAATTTAATGTAAGCTTATAAAATAATATGTCTTAGTGTGGCTTTTTCAAATGTCCTTTGTTGCATCTATATTATGTCACATGAAATATCAAATAAACATATGTGTCAGAGGTAATAGTAAAAATGATAGGGGACATTTGATGTTATATAACCTGCCATAAAATTCTGTCAAAATATCACTTATTGCTTAGTATTTCCTCTGTGTGTGTGTGTGTGTGTGTTTATTGTCAGCTGAGTCAGAGAGAGAAACATGGAGAGGAAGGGAGAGAAAAGTTAAGAAAAAAATAATCTATGATTATCATATTATTTGATTTATCTAGTAGAACTTAGCTAATGTTACCCATAGTAGTTTATGGAAGCTGAAAACATATGTTTCAGAGTAATATTAAATTATTTGAAATAACAAAGCAATATTTTATCAAGAGCTAAAATGGGACCGTGCAGTCCAAATCTTAACTCACATTGTATTTCAATCATCTGATTGTTGAATTTTTTATTTCAGTTTTAAAACTTCCAAGTGCATTGAAAAATTCTCCTAAGACCTTTCTTTAATCAGATAGGGCAAAATAACTGATTTGCATATAGAGAAGATAAACATTAAAAGCAGAGGATTATGGTTTGGTTTCAAAGCTAAGATAAATTTAAGTTTTCTCACTGAAAGAGCAAGCTGTTATAGTTTGAATTATAAATGCTCTCCTAAACACATACACACACGCACGCACACACACACACACACACACACACACACACACACACACACACACACTTAGGCTTGGAAGGTAGCAAAACTTTTAGGAGGAGGGTTTTCAATATCAAAGTAGGTCACTAATGGCAAGACTTTGTGTTTATAACCTGCATTTCCTTCCTCATCTCCCTGCCTCTCATTCTACAGGTATGCGAACAAACTTGGATATATCTACACATGCCAGGAATATAAAGGCTTTGTTATATCTTTCTGAAAAAAAAAAAAAAGGATTGATATGTCTGAAATAAAATAGATCTGTCTCCCTTTAGCCTAAAATAGGCAGGGTATGATTGTGATAAAATATACTTACAGGGATCATAGGGATTGGAATCAGTTTATAGGGCTTTAGAAGAGGTTTTTGCAATGCTGGGAAAAAAAATGACATAGACTTCTAGAATCAGTAACAATGGGCAATGCAGGGAAGATTGCAAAAATCAGGATATTAATGTAAGTGTGGACAGTGCAAGGTAGGGACATACAGTTTCATAAAGGAACAAACTGAATGCCTAAACTTGACCTGAAGAAAATAAAATAATAGACAAGATAATATAACCTAAAATAGCTTATTTGCTAACATGACTGAATTTCTAGACGAAAAGATACAGGCAATTAAGTAATGCTTAGAGCAAAAAATTAGAGTCACATCCTTATAAATACATTGCTCAAATGCCTCTGAGAGGGTAAATTTGTCAAATGAAATAGATAAAATGATTTTTTTATATATCTAACATTCTAGTATCATAAAATGATTTCATAGGAAAAGTAAAGAGATCTATATGTCTCTTTAAATCTATTGATGTAAACTCTCAAAAGCGTCAATTCTTAGATTATCAAAAAATTTCGAATGTATAAATACTTTAATAATTTTTATTTCTTGTTGAATGATGATTTTCAAGACAATTGTAAAATAGCAATAATCTTATTGAATAGCACTTTTCTGAATTTTTATCAACAGTATGTTTTGGAATTAGAAATTTTGAAAACAAAGGAAAGAAACACTGATTGAAACAAGACACTAAAGTCAACAGGCTTTTCTACTAATTCCCTTCTTTCTAATTCCTTTCATTCCCTGCAGAGTGGACTCATTAACTAATTCTGTGGAGCCTGAAGTTGAATGAGATTCAGTTTGAAAAACACTTGTATGGAGGATCTCAAGAGGACAGAATTTAATGAGTTATAATAATAATGGTCCTTTTAAATCTGGCAGCTTGAAGGACAATATTGTCAGCTACTTATTTATATTCAAAGAAATGGAAAACATGATTTTTGTTCTAAGTTGCAGTCAGCTTGTACATTGTGAAAAATAAATGGTACCATTTAGAAATGATGTTCATTTAAGAATCTTGTCTTCCAGCATAATAAATGTAAAGCTTAGCTCCATAGCTTTAAAATACCTCAATACTGGAATGAATTTAGTTTAATTTTTAATTACTTTAGGAAATGGTTATATAATCTTCTTCTATAAAGTCCTTAACTTCTATTTTTTGTGGACATGAGGAACCATATCTTTACTGAATCCTGACTACTCATTTTGAGTTAGCAACAACGAGAATGAGAGAGAGAGACAGAGAGAGAGAGAGAGAGAGAGAGAGAGAGAGAGAGAGAGAGAGAGAGAGAGAGAGAGAAAGAGAGAAAGAGAGAAAGAGAGAACACCAACATAAGACAATGATTCATTATTGCTAATTGTAAGACAAGATTATAGTTTCAGAACCCTGATTCAAATAAATGTGTATGCATTAAGCCACTTAACATATTATGAACACGTCAAAAAGTTGTATTTAGAAGGTAACAGAGCAATCAAAGATTAGTCACTTTATTTTTAGAAATACTTGGAATATTAAAAAAAAGAGGCAAACAAACAAACAAACAAAAAATTAAAACAAGTTAACTTCAGCATCCACTCCAGGCAAGTCTACGCTCCTCATCCCAACATCAAGACTGGGTCAGGTGTTCCTCTGGAGGCAATGGACTCCAAGGTGCCCCTCCAAGGTGCTTCAGAACCCAAGCTGATCAGTGATTGTTCTTTGCAGCTTGGACATGCTTTGCTTTTTGCTTCTTTGTTTAAAGTTCACTAATGAGTGAGTACATACTCTGCTTATCTTTCTGGGTATGTGATACATCGCTCAGGAGGATATTCTCCAAATCCATTCATTTGCCTGCAAATTTTAGGAGTGTTGGGAGGGGAAAGGGAGTTTGAACAAGGGGTACATGGATAAAAAATAAGACTTTATTCAAAAAAAAGAATTAATAATAAGATGTTTGCCCAAAGGCTTGGTTGCTAGATGTTTTAAAAATTAAGGAGGTGTTTATGCTTGTTTGTTCATTGATTCAATGGTAGGAAAGTCTTTTTGCCCACCCTGCAGAGTGTATAGAAAGGAAATGAGAAAGTCAGGTCTGCTTCTTTATTAACAAATACAAAAAATAAAAACAGGTTAAATTTGTCTTGATAAATATTTAATTTCAATTTTATTTTTAATGATGTGCTACCTGCTAAGCTAAATACAGATTTAGTTATATACATGTCATCAGTTTCCTTTATATACTGACTGGAGAGCTATTAAAGGCCTAAGGAACAGGTTCTTGATTGGAGCTTATGCTAATCTTGTAACCTTGACCAAAGAAGTTTAAAATTTGAAAATCAGATAACTTATATGATGGAATTAACTGCTTTAAGTACTCAACAGCCAATTAACTTGGTGACCTTCTCGGCATGACATGAGAAGAATGATTAAAAAATGCAAAATAAGGAGAATATTGGGCTAGGGCCATTTAAGATTAAAGACAATTCTAATGATGAACATAATGAAGAGAATTTCATTAGTAGATAATCCATGTATTTGATATATAACAATTAATTGACTGCAATATGTAATTAGCTGTATTTTTTCTACTTTTAAGTTTATTCATTCTTTTGTATGACTTTTAAATTCACAGTTATTGGTCAACAACTCTGAACTCTAGCTACTATTTAGTGAGAAACATTAGGAAATTTCTAAGAGGAATAGCCTAGAAAAGATTTCTATTTTGTCTTTAGGTTCAAAATTGACTTATAACCAAAATACATTGATTATTTACATATATGAACATTTTGAAAATATCAAGTTATAACTAGTATGTATTAGATATTATTTTGTATTGTGACATACAGTAATCAAAGTACACAAATATCATGAGTAAAACATTTTAACAGGAAGAAATTAATAAATATACACAAAATATTATATTTGAAATAATAAATAACATGATCAGAACATAAGCAAAAAAAGATACTGTATATTTTAAAAGGAGTATTAAACTAAGAAGAAATTTCCAAATGTTTATAAAGGATTAATAAAAGCAAGTGTGTAAAGATGGGCAGGAAAAATATTTATTATTAGAAAGCAAAAAATCAATGTATATTGAAAAAGTATTATTATAAAAATATTAATTTGGTTGTTCCAAAATCAGAAAAGAAGACTAAGTAAGAGCAAAACTGTAGATCAATGATGAGAGAAGATGCTCTTTTTCTAACCTACAGGTTTCTAGGATAATTTCAGGTATTTGGACTTCATGGATCACAGCTTTGTTTGTTGACTTATGCTGCCAAGCTAGACACTACGTATTTGATAAATTAGTTGAAAGTTATATGAAAGAAACAACCTGAATGCTGTCAGGAAAAATATAATTTTTATACATTAAGAAAAAGAATCAAGATAGTCAGGGAAGGGATGGGGAGATGTGGAGAAGAGAGAATGACCTGATGTGGTGGGAGGGGGAAGGGACCTAGAATAAGGATATACAAGGGTAGAAAGTATTACTTCTTTGTTCATAATAATTAAAAAAAAGAATCAAGATAGATTAAAATTTATATTTGGAACTCTGTTTCACAAAATTATATTATTGTATTGAAGAGCAAGATTATTATTTTCTAATTTGTGTCAGCAAGACAAGAATGTGAACTCACACCTATGTTTTTCACTACTGTTTCTATTCAAAGCCTGTAAAAATACTATTGATTCTTTCTGAGTCTTATTTCATCACTTACTACCATCCATAATCTTGCTGAATATAGATGTCATTCATGCTTCCACATTAGATTTTCATATTATAGCCACAATAAACATTTAACACATAACAATTTTTAACAGATATTTAACCAACTCACATGTATATATATACAATTTTACTCCTCATGTTTTATGAGGAGTTGTTTAATGGCTAGTCAACCTCTTCTAGCTAAACATTTATGCTTCTAAAAGATAATCTATATAAGTTTATCAATTCTTATATCATTTTTTTTCATGCAGCTTGTTTGTTTGAGGGTCTTAATCATACATCAGAACTTGGGTTGGAAAACAACAATGAGCTCTATGTGTACAAAAATATTAAGAAGTAAAATTTCAGGAAATAATTCTTCATTTACTTTCATTTAAAATTTGTTTATGTAAAATTTAAAATAAAATTTTATTGACTTTAATATGTGTGATATACATACTCAAAAACATTTTCATTCAAAAATAAATATCTATAATTATTGTGATGTGATGTATATTTTATGTACCATCTTAATTGAAGAAAAGGATGTGCAGATAACAAGCAATGCTTAATTTTGGACACATCAATGGATGTAATTTTCAAACAGATTAGTTTTTAATTTAACAGGTTAAATAAAGGTGGTTGCCTTTCACAATGTGAGTGAATATTACTTAATGTTCTGAATTCTTGAGTAGTACAAAATTTTGGATGTATGTCCTTCAAGAAAAACTTCTACAAGGTAAGTACTATCTCCATCATGTTTGGTCTATTTCAAAATTAGCTTGAAGTTTTGCTATTGATGTTGGACCCTATGAAATGCCTGAGATAGCAGTAGCCAATTTTTGAGCAAAAGCAGACTCTTAAAAATCATGTATCATTTATTGTAATTATGACAACCTAAATAGCAAAGTTATAGACCATTCCACTGAGATCAAGAAACATACAATGTTTCTTTTTGTTGATAATGATTATCAGTTTAATGTTCAAACTTCCATAGATATTATGCCTTTATAAAAATCTTTAGAGATATATATATATGTATATGTGTGTGTATATATGTATATTGTCATAATTACAATAAATGATACATGATTTTTAAGAGTCTGCTTTTGCTCAAAAATTGGCTACTGCTATCTCAGGCATTTCATAGGGTCCAACATCAATAGCAAAACTTCAAGCTAATTTTGAAATAGACCAAACATGATGGAGATAGTGTGTATATATATACACACACATATACATATATATATATCTCTAAAGACTTTTATATATATATACACACACACATATATGTATGTGTGTGTATATATACACATATATATACATATATATATATCTAAGGATTTTTATGGAAGTATATATATATACACATATATATACATGGAAGTATATATATATATATATACACATATATATATTATTTGGTGGTTTTACATCATGCACCCCATCAAACTTAGTAATCAGACCTCTCAGAATCATGCCCAGGCTTATCATTTCCTAATTTACAAAACTGCCCATTCATGCTGCTTATTTACTTACTGTAGCATAATTAACTCCCTTTTGCCAGACCCTTAAAGATAACAAGTCTTTCATCACTCATACTCTTGCCAGAGGCCATTGAAGCAGGAGTGAGGCACTGTATCATTTAGCTATGTTCTAGCCTTGCATTCTTGTGCACAATAACATCTCTCTCTTTCTATTTTTTTTAAAGTCCACTAATGAGTAAGTACATCCCCTGTTTCTCTTTTTGGGATTGTGATACATCACTCAGGAAGATATTTTCCATATGTATCCATTTACCTGCAAATTTTAGGATATCATTTTTCCTACTGCTGAGTAGTATTCTATTGTGTAGATATACCACACCTTGTTAATCCATTCTTCAGTTGAGGGGCATCTAGGTTTTTTCCAGGTTATTGTTATTATGAATACTGACATACAGCATTTCTAACTCATTTGTTTCTGTTGACATTATATGTGTGTGTTTATGTAATCATAATTTTACAAAACACTATGCTATTGCTATTTAATTTTCTATTTCATATTGGAGATGAAATGTCCATGTGTTTTTGTGCTTAGATATGCCATTCTAGCTTATGGTGATATGGTGATACTTATCTTGTAGAGATATAGCACCTTAAAGTCATTAAACTTTTCTATTTCTGGCCAGTCAAGTAAAAAAGAACCCTAGTTGCATACTGACCCCCTTGAAATCTTCTATGTATTTCCCGTCATGATAGTTAGAACTCTATAAATTGAATAGAATAATTTTGACTTAATTTATTTCCCTCAGATATTTTACCACAGTAAAAATAATAAGTAACTGATTCAATTCCAAATATCTCTCTGCCTTCAATTTCTTAGATGAAGTACAGATTATTTTTTTCACATACTATAACAAAACTACTAACTGCCCCCAAATTATTGAGAATATTTTATTTCTCCTTATAGTTACAAATCACAATCTGTCACTGATATTTGTCAAGGCAATAACTCAACATGGGAAGGACCTAGAGGTAGAAGTAAATGTGGGAGGCCAGGCACGCATGCTCTTTACGATCTTACTCCTTGTGATGTGCTCAGTCTGACAAAAAAGTTGAAGAAGGAGTTTTACCTTTATCATCATTGGCTCTTTTTAGGTAGTGTATTTGATATAATAAGCTATTTTTTAATCTCATATTCAGTCATGACAAACTAGAATAAGCAAGGTAGAAAAAAACAAACAAAAATTTTGGAAAAATGTAGATTGCCATGCTATAACTCAAGTCATTTTAGGTTGTAATATGGAAGATAATGAAGTAGCATCCTGGAAAACTGTAAATGAGAATATGTCTATTGCTTCTAACATATAGGAAGATTAGGAAGCAGAGCAATTGATCAAGAATACAGCCATCTAAGACAGCTAGCCACAATGAGTAGCACTTAGATGAATAAATCAAATGTGTTGCAAACATTGGGGAAATTAGAGTGGAAGGAGTTGGGATGGAAGGACAGAGTACAGTTATATTTATGGGAAGGAAAAATATTAAAGATTCTTTTAAAGTCACATGAATAATTTTTAGATGTTAAAATATATGAATATATAAATGTAGTTTAAATTGGGTTATCTTATAGTGGAGGAACATTGCCACAATCAGATCTCATATACCTGCCTAAAGAAATCCACTCATTATTAGTAATAGGTTATTTCTCTTTTAGATATTGGTTAATGGGTGACATAAATACCTCAAACATTAGGGTGGTTGTTAATGCTATTTTTTATTTCTCACAACTTAGTAGTATGACTGTATTGCTGAAAAGACCAGAACTGCTTATTGGTCAACTGGAAGCTTTACCATTTGTACTAACTAGTGTTCATAGTGCTTCTCAGCTATTAGATGCTACCAGGGGAAAAAAAAATAATAATCATCACTTCTAGTTAGTGAGGGATACTATAAACTAAAATAATGACATATATTAGAGAAATATCATCTGGGTAATAGTATCATAAATCGTATAGGAGTAGCTGACCAACCACCTTTTAATTAGGCTTAAGTATCATTCATGAGATGTAACCATAAAACACACTGTTAATGAGGTAAAGAATTTAAAGGTATATAGATCTCCTGCCTATTTTCCCACAATTTTTCTAATGAATAATGGAATAACTTTACTCCTTATAATATATTGCTATATTATAGATCTGTATATAACTTCACCAGAGAAGCTCTTCTTTAAGGCAATGGCAACTAACACAGAGACATCAAATTCATGGATAACATGCAGAGAATGTGAGAACATAAAACACTCGGTCTTAAATTAGATTAATATATCACAACCTTTCCTTCAAGACTCAAGGATAACAGAAAGGTTTTAAGAGTCTGAGGTAGTGGACAAATGTGGCAGCATTTACAAGACATAAAAGTTTAAATTAGTCAAAATAACAATATCTGAGGGGACGTGGAGACAAAATTCCACTCCAAACAAAAAATTATTTTTAATTTTAGGTTCTGGGAGAGAGAAAGCCAATTTCTTCAATGGATTAACACTGTATATATCAATCACCCATCATGGAATGGAAGCATGTTCAGAAATAGTTGGCCAACACAAAATAAACATCATGTGTATGTTAATGTCAATTTTTAATTTTTATGTGTTTTTTTAAATAAGAAGAAAATATGAGGTTGGTTGGAAAAAAAGAAAGATTTCTAGGAGTTTGGAGAGAGAACAGAATATGATCCCAAGATATTGTATGAAACATGAAAAATATTAATAAAAATGGAATTTCAAAAACCACATTTTGGAGAAAAATTATATATATACGCATGATTCTGTCAGATTGTTATATAATATAAAATTGGATTTTCAACAATGAATAAAAAATATTTGTTGGGGGAAATAAAACAGGAATGCTGTAAATTTTTAACAATAATTTAACTAAAACAAAGTAATTATGAAGGTAAGAGTCAGCTGTGTATTTTAACAGTTGTTTACCTAAATGTTGTATTATCATTTAGAAACTATCACATCAATGGTGTCAGTTCTGCACCTGAGAGCAAATACACACTGACAAGGCCACACACTAGAGTTTATTTAAGAAAAGAGTCCCAGGTGGGTAAAGAATCAGAGGAGCAAGAAAGAGAAAGAAGTCAGGGAAAAGAGAAGAAAAGGACCAGAGCATGAGCTCCCAGCCACTTTTAAGGGAAGGGGCGTATACAGGTATGCATCATGAGTCCAGGGAGGTGCTTCTGTAGGCAGTGCCTCAAAGTTTACATAGCCACACCCAGGGGCATGCCTCCGTGTAAGGTGTATCCCATCTGAGCAGAGGGGCTCAACTAGAGAATGCCAGCAATCCTTACAAATGATACATGTACCTAAAATTGAGAATGTCCTAACTATAAAGTAAGAGCAATTAAATATTAACCAGAACACAAAGCCATACATTATAAAATAATCAGTGTATAAAACCCTGCATGCACTAATTTAAGAAGATGTTATGAATGGACTGGAGAATATTTCTTTGCCACGCGCAACCTCGCCAGCAAGGAAGACGCAACACTGGATCCTTCTCTCTGCAGTTTATTCAGGCCTTTTATTATCTTCTTATCTTTCACTCACTCACTCTCACTCTCACTCTAACTCACTTGCTCATTCTCTCACACTCTCAGATGAACGATGAACAACCCTGGGGGTAAGTCCACTACTGGCTAAATACTCTCTGGGCCTCCAATCCCAGTAAGCCACGTGGACATCGCCCATAGGTCCTAGGATGCAGAAGCAAGCCACCATCCTCACCTACAGCCAATAAGGAGTTGTTTACTCCCAAGAGCACTCACCATCGAGAAGGTGGAAGGCGGAAATCAGCGCAACCTTTAGGGCGCGGTACAATGCAGCTCTCTACATTTCTTCTTTCATGAAAATATAAAAAAGAATTTTTGTAGTACTCAAAGAAAGAATAAATTATAAAAAGTGAGAGTAAGGTAAGTATAATTTTAATGCTCCAAAATAATATTCCTTAAGTAAGGTTTCAAACAAAAAAAAAATGTATCAAATGAAACTTTTTTTGCCTTCATTTTTTTCAAAATACAGTATTTTGCATTTGCTTCCATTATTGCATAAAATACTACTTAGTTCAACCAAACATCAACATATTCATTCAAAGATTCTGGGGATAAGTAAACTTGACATAGTTTGGCCCTGTTCTATGAAGTATAAAGTTGTTACAAATCTAAGAATTGACTGTTCCATGCTCCAACAGAGACGCTAGTTTCTTAGTATCTTGTAGGATTGATTTCCCTCTTGTCATGGAGGCTGAAGGAGTCTGCTTTTATTCCCAGAAGCCCTCAGTTCTTTCTCATCAGCTAGGTACAGGCAAGAAAGCTGTTAGCTTTCTACTGGCTCAACAGGATATTTTTTTAATCCAGGTAGTTACAACTGTCTTCTGTGATATGTGTGATGTGGTCAAAAGAGTGACAGTTTTAAAATTGTTTTCTGTATAGCAAGGTCTGTTGAACTCAGACTGCATAATATTGGAGGACTCACTGATGATCTGGTTCAGGGGCCACATTGGGTTGCAGGACTCTAGTGTTCCAATAATTTTAGAATTTACCTGTCAAATTAATTATATGAAATTAGAACAATAAGAACTTGTTCCCCCCTTTTTTGAGACTACAACTAATTTCTTTCTGGTAATACTTTTAAGTTTTGTAAATCTTCCTTTTAGTTAATTTAGAGATTAAGGGTTTTTTTTTCTTTCTTTCTCTTTTAAATTAGGAATAAAGTCTATGTATATGCTTATTCAAGGTGCCTTCCTCCTCCCACCCCCTCCAGTCACTCTCTCTTCTCCACATCTCCCCATCTCCTCCCCAGCATAAGCAGGCAGTCCTAAGGTCCCAATATTGCTCAGTTCAGCCTCCACTCCTGGCAGAACCACTTTCCTCACCCCAACATCAAGAATGAGTCAGGTGTTCCTCTGGAGGGAGTGGGATCCAAGGTGTCAGTCCAAGGTGTTTCAGATCCCAAGCCGTTCAGTGGTTGTCGTTTGCTGCTTGGGCATGCTTTGCTTTTTGCTGTTTTGTTTAGAGTCCACTAATGAGTGAGTACATGCTTGCTTATCTTTCTGGGTTATGATACCTCCTCAGGAGGATATTCTCCAAATCCATTCATTTGCCTGCAAATTTTAGGATATCATTTTTTCTTACTGCTGAGTAGTACTCCATTGTATAAATGTACCACAGTTTGTTAATCCATTTTTCAGTAAAGGGACATCTAGGTTGTTTCCAGGTTCTTGCTATTACGAATAATGCTGCTATGAACATAGCTGAGCTAATTCCTTTGGAGAGAGACTGTGTGTCTTTAGGGTATACTTAGAAGTGGTATTGCTGGATCCCAGGGGATATTGATTCTCAGTTTTCTGAGAAACCAACATACTGCATTCCAGAGTGGCTGAAAAAGCTTACACTATCATCAACAATGGAAGAATGTTCCCCTTGCTCCACAACCTCTCCAGCATTGTTTTTTCAATGGTCAAACACTTTGCATAAAATTCAATAATTTTTTAACCTTTTTTCTTCTCTTATACATTACATCTCAACCACCATCTACTCTGCCTCCATTTCTCTCAGTATCTTCCCCATCACCCTTTTGCTCCAGGTCAATTCTTTTTCTTCCCTTGGAAAAATAAGAGAAAAGAAAAACAGAAATGAAAAAAAAAAACAAAAAACGGAAAGAAAAAACAAGAAAGAATGAAAGAACAGGTCTCCCAGGGATATCTACCAAACATGGACTAACTATATACAACAAGACTGAACACAAACACTAATATTATGGCTATCATATTATATAAGGCAACCCAGTAGGAGAAAAAGGTTCTGAGCTCAGAAAACAGTATCAGAAATGTAAGGATTCCTGGCACTCCATGTAGCTGAGCCAACTTGGCTCAGGAGAGATGCACCTTTTATGGAGGCACGCCCCTGGGCGTGGCTGCATAAATCCTGTGGCACTGAGTACAGAAGCACCTCCCTGGACACATGACTGTTTACAGAGGCACGTCCTAAACGTGACTATGTAAACCTGTACACAACCCTTCTCTTAAAAGAGATCCTGGCACATTTCTGGGTCTCTCTCTCGTGATCTCCTTCTGCCCTGCTTCTCTGCTTCTGCACCCACTTGGGAACTCTCTTAAATAAACTCTTGTGTGGCCTTGATAGTGTGCATCTTTTCTCATGCGGGAAACCAACAAGAAATACATCCCACTCATTTTAATGAAATGCAAGTTTGAAAAAAAAATCATTGCTGAAATAAATGTAATTGTATATATAGTCTTAGCAAATTAGAATAATTTTGTTTAAATATTTAAGAAATATTCATTGAAATTATTTAAAAATTCTAGATGTTTATTACACAAGGAAATAGTTGTCTATTAAAGACTATTTTACTTTTTAATAAGGTCTATATTTAAAATATTAAACACTATAAACATTTTATTCTTTAGGGAGTTTAATGGTTACCTGGTAATAATTGCAAAAAAATATATACACATGCATATAAATATTTCTTATAGCAAAAATAAAAATTTATTTTTATTTACGGTTTTCCTCAGTTAAAATTTAGAAAATTTAATGTTTTTACTTATGGTACCATAAGTGCTCATGAATATACAGTGACACAAATCTAACTATTGAATTTTATGTCATATTAAAAGGAAAATAAGTCATTATTTTCACAACATCATTTAGAAGAGGCTGACAATATCTTCTCATTTGCTATGCATCTAAAAAGCTTTCTTTTTCCTTTTTGTTCTAAGTCATTTCCTTAATTTAAAACATTTAAATTTAAAATTGTTTTAAGTATGAAAATTGTTAATATTGTTAACATTTTAAAATATCTATGAAATATTAATGACTCCTTTAAGCAGATGCTATTATGTATATTCCAAATTCTTCTTGACCAGATGGATTAATTATAATAATCATTAAACTACTGCTATAAGAATAGAAATATGCCTTGATGATATTGCTCTGTATCATGCCCAACATCTACATTTCTAATTTCTACATTCATAATTCCATAGTCGTAATTATGTACATCTGTAATTTGGTTGCTGTTGTGCACTTTAAAAATCCATTCTAATTTCATATGTATCTGATAGCTTATAAGAGTAATTGTGTATTTAAACAAGACAATCATTGTCTAATTGGCATATCTCAATGAAATTAACTACAATCCATTACATACCATAATATTTTCAACAGAGAATGTATGCACTAGCAATTGAATGTTGTGATTTTGAAGCAAAATTCTGGAAGTTTATTTTCTAAGCTTATTTCAATCAAGTAGTGATTATATTCAAATGCACAAATAAAAATTAATGTAAATATTTTATTACTATTATAGGTGCTGCTTTGATTACAACTTTATTCACTATATTCAATGTCATTTTGTTTAATTAATTAAAGCAAATATGATAGAGTAAATGTATTAAACTTATGTTCAAATTCTCATTTCCTTTATTATATGAACATCATGGCATTTTTTTTTTCAAATTTCTAAGTAGTAATATGAGGTTGTCATGTTCTTATTAATGTTCCAGTCTGTCATTATTTTCACTCTTTCTACTTTCTGTTTATATCTATCTTCTATCTATCTAGACCTATCTATATATCTATATATCTATCTATCTGTCTACCTATCATCTATTTATTTATTTACCTACCTATTTAACTATCTATCTATCTAACATCTATGTATCACTTATCCTCTGTCTATCTTGCTTTATAATCTACCTAACTATCTATCTACTTGAGTATGACATATACAAATGAAGAGGAAAGAGGTCAGAGACATCACCACTATTGACAGTGACTGATATTGCAAAACATGTTCTTCTCTATCAATAGTCTTCTTTTTAATAATTACAGCATATCTACCTTTACATTTGCCATTTAAACATAATATTTTTCCATCTGGTTTTGCAAGACAAGATCCTATATAAGATATAAAAATAATACAAATTGAATTTATTATGACCTTTATATGTTGTAACAAACATATTTTAATCTTTCTCATTGTCATTGTAATATAATAAACTGTTATTCAAGTGTTTCTGCTGACCATGAATGACATTGTGTTCTTTAGTGGCTATATTTAGCTTTTATTTTTAGTGCAAGAGAATGCTATAGTAGTATAATTTCCTTTATACAAAGGCAATCTTCAAAAAGATTGAAATCACCATGTAGATTTATCTCTTCCACATGTTAAAATTCTCCTTGAGTTCTTCAAGGAAGCTTTTAAAGGCTGACTTGGGAGATGCTGCATAGTCCCTTTGAAACATAAACATTCAATTTTGTTCTATGTTCTGTAGCAGGAATCTTGTTTTAAAAGAATTTCTAATTCATCCCAGTGGACATGAGAGAGAATATAGAATAAAGCACTTTCTTACCTGGTACTGTTTACTTTGTTATTGCCTATTAAAAATTATTCCTTGCTATAATTCCCATGAATGAGATATCATTTTTATGTTATTAGAAAACTTATTTCAAGGACAACTCAATGTAGTTAAAAATAGAGCTTTGAAGAGAGCTTGGCTTTCTGCAAAGTTAAAGCTTCTACCAATGAACTTATTCAATTGAAGGAGAATGCTAATGAGCTTATCTAAAAAATAGAATTCTATGAATTCTCTGAAGAAATAAATTCTACTGCTGGAAATTTGACTCTATACTTATTATAGAAAACTGTGCTTTTTTTTTTTTTAACAGTGCCACTCTCCTTTACTATATGCTGATTGATGACAGATTTATCAGACTCTGTACATTATTTCTTCTACAGTTTAACAGGCATGTTTAAGTTCACAGTCTTATTTTAGATATTGATATTTCCTACTGATTTGTAATACTTTAACATGCCTTTTCTCTTTAACCTTTGAATGTCAACATCAAGCCTAGGATTCTTTGCCTTCCGTTTTTTAGAGTTCTGCTCTTAGTAATAATTTACTCAAATTATTCTGTTACTAAGTATGTTTTGTATGTTTTTTCCCGGTTATGTGTAGTGCTCAATTTGAGGTTTTTCTTTTCCATTCTGACCACTCTGCCTGTTACAGAATTTTTTCTGTCTTCTTAGACAGTCCAAGTTTCTATCTCCATTTACAATACACTTCAAGTCAAATCCTCAACTCAGACTTGAGAATACTATTCTTGAATAGTATTCATGTTGGTTAGGAGATTACTTTAGAACCAATTAGTTATAACATTGTTGCTCAATGGTTGGTATCATTTATAATAGACAATGCATATGGCTTTTAGACATATCCTTAATGTTACCTATTGTATAATTCTACTTGATATTATAAATAAAAACCTGGAGCCAGATATTGGGGAAAAGCTGCAATATCAGAGAGAAAAACAAGCCACTGCCAATTCTCACCTTGCCAACCCCTTAAGCCTGTATTCCTGAATCCTCAGCCTCCATCGTCTGAGTTCTCTGAGGGAAGGGAATGAAGGAGAAGGGATGAATTCCTGCCTCCTCTGGACTAATCTTCTTTCTCCACTGAGGTATCTCAATTCCTGGTTAAACTTTCCCAGTGCTAGGATAAAAAGTGTGTGCCATCACCTCCTGAATCTATTGGCCCTTGTATTTACAGAAATCCAAAAGATCTCTGTCTCCCTAGTGAATGCTAGGATTAAAAGCTTGGATCATGACTGTCTAACCTTCCTGACTTGAGTCTGTTGGTGGCTTTCTTCTCTGATATTTCTGGATATTTTAATAAAATGTACAATATATTACCACAATTACTTACATTGCTTTCTGCCTTCTTCTCACATATTAACTATAGGAAATACTGTCTTATACTCCAATGAAAGAATCACAATTTATAAATTTAAACATATATAATTAAATTGGAATTATGCAACCTGACTAATAATGCTTCCTCAAGAACCAAAGATTATCTAATACAGATAATGTGTGCCCACCCCTTTACCAAGTATGTGAGATATGGTCTGGATTACTGCACAGGGTGCATCAAAATACTTCTCACACACAAAACAGGCTACAGTCATCAACTGAAAAATCTATAGAGAAAAATGTCACACACTTGACACACAGGATGTTAAGGACTGCTACTGGCCTAAAACTCTGCTTCTTGAGGACAAGCACTCATAGTAAAAGATGATGCTATAAAACTTCCAAGGAACAAAAGAGAATAGAAGGTGAACAAGTTGTATAACATAAAGACAATAATCATAAGCAGCCTGACAAGATATACCCAAAAGGTCTCAAATCTACACACAAACACACACACACACACATACACACACACACACACACACACACACACACACACACACACGTTATAGTCCACAAAAGTATACTAAGATAAGAGAAATAGTTTTCCCTAGCAAAGAGGATGTCATTTTTATCCAAAACCAAATGGTCAACCTTGAAAATTTATCTACAAATAATGCTATACTGATTGATTTGTTGCATTCTTATGATTAGAAAGATAGATGTATGTAATATATGTATTATGTATGTATATGTGTGTGTAGATTCTATGTACACATATGTGTGTGTGTATTTAAATACATCCATTCATACATACATACATATAGCTCTAAACTATATATGTATATTTATATTTATATTTCAAAACAGGTTTATCTCTGTGACATAGCTCAAGCTGTCCTGGAATTCACTCTGTAGACCAGGCTGTTCTAAAATTCACATATATTTTTCAGTCTCTTTTTCCCAAGTGCTGAGATTAACTCATAAACCACTATACCCAGTTTCAGAATACATTTATGTAACAACAAATAATGGAAAACAATAGGTGATAAATTTTAAAAAAAGATAAATTTTAAAATTATATGAAAGAGCATCAAGGAAGAAGGGAAATAAAGAAATATAATTATATTTTATTCTCAAAAAGTAAAAAATATATAAAGATATTTATAATGGTGCAATAGTTGTGTTTTTGTCTTGGAAATAACCAATAGCTTGGAAGTTAGACTAAATATCTGTTCAATAGGAGAGACTGAATGTCTAGTCTATGAAACTAGTTCATGGTGGATGAGGTCAACATGGAGGACAGCCTACTAACTTAATGTTTTAAGCCAGTATATTTTCCAACTGTGTTCTAAATGCTTAAACACTCAGTGAAAATTATAGATCATATCTTTATCGATGAAACTTTTTTGGAAGTATATTGAGATTATTACATAGATTCACAATTTTTTTAAAACATACACAATAACTGACTGTAGAGTGCTAATCCAGAACTGCCACATTTTCAGTGAACCTGTAGCTCCTGAGTCTCTGTAAAACAATTACAGAAAAAAGGGAAGAAAGAGCATTAGAAACCAAGATGTCTTAGTTGGGGCTTCTATTGCTGAGATGAAATGCCAAGATCAAAGAAAAAGTTGTTGAGTAAAGAGTGCATTTGACTCAGAGTTCCATGTAGCAATTCATCATCAAACACAGTGAGGGTAGGAATTCAAGCAGTTTGGGAATCTGGAGGTAAGAGCTGATACAGAGCCATGAATGGTTAGTACTTATTGGCTTGCTCTGCAGGGCTTTCTCTGCCTGCTTTCTTACAGAACCCAAGTCCACAAGCTTAGGGCTGTCACTACCCACAGTGGGCTGTGTCCTCTTCATTAATTACTAATTAAGAAAATGCTCAACCTGGGGTTCTACAGTCTGATCATATGGAGGCATTTTCTCAATTTAGGTTCCTCTTTATATTTGACTATAGTTTTAAGTCAAGTTGACATAAATTTACCTAGCACACAGGACAAGGATATCTATTGCTATATAGAGTATTCTATACATATACCAGGAATACTTCACCCATATAATCACACCCAGATAATTGCCCGAAGAATACATACATAATGCGAATACCTGTTAACATGTGAAGGTAGATGGTGGAAAATTCACAAGGTCCCACTCCCACCCATAGCTGAAGATCTACATGCAATTAATGAATGCTGAGAAAGAAAGCAACAGTTTTGTCCAAGCCTGAGACCCATGATACATTATTCCATCCTATGTGTCAGCCATAAGCATATGCACAATGAGGAACACTAAGTACATTCTGCACCATATAAAGCACAATAGAAAAGAAGAGGTCCTGAAGCTGACAGTGAGTGGGAGGACAATAACAGAGAAGAAAGGAGGGTGCAGAAATGTCAATACAATACTCAGGAAAGAAATTCTCAAAACCCATTTAAAGCTTAAATTAAAAAAAAAAATGTATGTGGGAAGACAGAAATCAAGAATGGACTTTGAGTTAAAATAGCAACTTTGTGATATTTGTAAGGTTTTCTAAAGAAAATATCTTAAGTAAACAATCTATTTAGTTATAATTCATTGTTATATTCAAGCAACAATGTTAGAAGATTATAGGCACATTTTAAGGAGGAATAACAAATGGGTGCTTGATCTAAATGACTATGACAAAATATAGCCTAATAATTATAATAGTCATAAGATGTCTGAAGTTTATTGTAAGTCAAACATAATTCACCTCTAAAAAATATCTTTATGGCAGAAATAATAAAAATTCTTTACTATGAGATTTCCTAAAATTGTAGACAAAAAAATAGACAGTAAAATACAAAGAACAGCAGGCCAATAAAATAAAACTTAAAAAAGAAGCCTATAATTTATATAAAGTGAAATTTATTTAAGCTTTCAAATGATGGATTTGGAAAGTTTTGATGTAGGCAAAAATAATGATGTTGATCACAAAAATAAATTAAAAAGATTTCACTTTTATATAACTTAACAGTAAATTCCCCCAAATGAAGAATATCAGAGATCAAAATGCAATGAGAAAAGAGATTCACAAGAAAGGCTCTACAAATGACAAGATAGTACTTAATTCCACTTATATTTATATATTTCTTTTTCATTTCTCATTTTATATTTTGTTACTATTTCCCCAAATCCTCTATCATTTGACATGACATTGTCAGTATTTCTCATGGCATTTATTTTCTTCCATAAGTGTCATTATTCCATCAGTGACTTAAATGATATTTAGCAACTTCTATCATTTGATCTCTCTCAGTATGAGTACAAAGGTCATGTCTGAGAAGATCAAGCATGAAAGAAGTAACACATTGTTCAACATTATGAATAATGTTAACTACAAAGACAGGAGGTCAGAAAAGACCATCAAAGGTGATAGGAAGTCTTTATTGTCTACTCAGTTGCTCATGAGATATCAGCTGATCCTGTACCAAATGTCAAAAACCTGCTAATAGGTTGATAAATGTCTATAAAGACCCATCCCTGTGTTCATCATCATGTACCCATCAAGGATGACAAACCTGGCATTGCCTTTTAAGGAGGGAAGCAGTGTCAGTCAATTGGTTTTGTAGAGAAACATTTCAAATGAGTGCTTTAGGTAAGTATTTAGTTTTGTACATGTTTTTCTCTTGTTCTCTAGATATCATTTTTAAATCATTATTGTTATTTAATAAAATATACCATTTCCATTTACCCTCTCTCTCCAACATCTCCTATATTAATCTCTTTCAATTCCAGATCTTTATATGCATAAATTATATTTATACATATATCAATAAATCCATAAATAAACTAGCTATATTGGTTTTGTGTTACTTGTATATATATATATATATATATATATATATATATATATATACTTTTAGAGCTGATCACTTGGGATTAGATAACTACCTACAGGACTTATAAATCAAGAAGAATGTTTTTCCTGTTCTCACTAGATTTTAATATCTAGGAACTCTTCACAATAATAATTATGTTTACCACTTCCTAATCATACAAAGAATTTTCAAGTTGAGAGATGTTACTTATTAAAATAGTTCCCTTAAAATGTGTAAAATCCAATTAATTTTATTAATATGTGCAGGATAATAAATATGACTTTGTAAAACAACCTAATAAAACACCACAGTCAATTATATAAACATAAATCAAACACTGCCTTATATCAGCTGGTTTGTACAGTGGAAATTATCTAGAAAGAGTAAGAACAGTTTCATATCCCTACTGTGGTCCACTTGCACTCATATTCTCTGCACTGACACAACCTACATGCTATGAATTCTTCCCTTTAACAACCCATTTTCACTGGACTCCTTTAGGTTATATTTAAATATTTTTTACATTCTATTGCATGAATAGTCTCTGAATCAATATTCCTTAGATTTTCCTTAATTTCAGGATATCAGCTTGCCAAATTTTCATTACTCTCTGACTAAATGACTTCATTTTGTTGTTAGTTTACAGAGTTTTGTATTTTTAGTTAACTAAACTTTCTATCTCAAACCTCATTTTACATCCTGATTTTATGCTAAATATTCTCTTCAATTGATTTCTAGCAGTTACTTCTTGAACCTAAAACATTGACACAGCGGATAAAAGTTCTTGCTGACAAAGTATAAAGTATAAGTTTAAATATCAAACTCTCAAGTTAAAAGCTATACCTACCTGGTCTTTTGTCCTTGAAACCCTCCTGTTGGAAATGGGAATAGACAGAAGGGTTAGAGGGTAAGGGCAGCATCAGAGCTATTTCCAGGGAATAAGAAGAGTTAGCACAGCCAATATTCTGAAATTCTGCTCTTGCTGCCATGTGCACATGTCTCCACAAACACAGTTCCATATCACATATGATCTCACTCCATGCATACACACACACACACACACACACACACACACAAACACACAACCAATCCCTGATACCTGTAATCATATTCTTCTAATTATGTTTCATTAAAAGTTATTATATTCTTCTCATAATTCAGATCTAACATAATTTTTTATTTCTCAAATATCAAGAATATAATTGGTGCTGTCTTCAAAATGTAAAGAGAATGTGACCACTTCCCCTGAAATTTTCACGGTAAAACCCACCCTCATAAAGTGCTTAGAAATAGTAATTCAATCCTTATATTGTAGACCTTCACCCTTTGCTCTATACCTCTAGAGTTTATCCTCCATATAAAAACAAAATATGCCTTCTAAATATAAATTAGGTTATACAATATTTTCTTATTTATATTCTGCAAAGGCTACACAGTTTCTAGAACAAAATTGAAGGTCCCAGAAATAAGCTTACAAAACACCATTTTATTCATAGCATCTCAGAGTTTTGTGTTTTAATTACTTCCTTCTGCTCTCCTCTTCATTTTTGAACTTAGGACACGTGCTTCCAAATAAAGTGTCAGGGATAAGGGATTTTCGTGTTGTAGAAGGTACTTTCTTTAGGCATAGACTAATCTAGGAGCTTCATTTTACTTTTTCAATGATAACCAGGTGAAATCAGTTCACTGGCATCAGATCACCCAGTCGTACTTGTATTTTCCTATTTTCAATGTTCTTTTCAGTGAATTGAATTCTTCATGTAACATTAATTTTTCTACCTACTGCAGTCTGAATTTGATCCACATATCTCCTTGAAAATATACTCCCAAAGGTCACTTTTAAGCTCTTATATCTCAGATTTCAATTTAAATGTCATTTACTCATATAGTCCTGTCTTAACTTTCAAATATGATTTAGAAAATCTAGTTGGTCTCTGTTCACAATTTTTTTTTTCACTTTTCTTTGGCTTGCAGTATACTTCAAAATGTTTTTAGTAGATACAGTCTCAGTGTTAAAGAAGTGCATGTCTACATTTTTTCCTCCTATGTTGTAGGGTAAATAGTAAAGACTATATTGAATACTGAAACATATAATAATTACCAAGCAGTCTAAGAAAGCATTACTTTTAATATTGTTTTTGTCATTTGCCTACTGAGTACTTAAATTCCTCCTTGAATTTTATGGTAAATGCTCTGAGGTTGGGTGTTCCCAGGTACTAGGATCCCAATGTGACATTTATAAAGATAAGTTATAGTAGACAGGTGAAAAAAGATATGTCTATATTGGGATCTGTAGATAAAGAAGTAAATCCATCTAATACATCCATCATCCAAGAACTCACTTTAGATTTGATTGGATGCTTAACTCAGGCAGGAAGGAAAGGTATGTCTAATTTGAAAACCTTGCTCAAGGTCTTTCCTGCTTAATCATGAGCTCAGTTCTGTCTTTCAAGGTAATTTGGAAAAATCTTCCATGATCTACATGAACAATCTTCTTTCTATTAGATTCAAGGATGCACATTCTCCTTCACCAATACCGTTCCTCCATGAAGGGACAGCATGCCCAGAAGGAACTATTGATCACTTTGCTCATCATGAGGAGGTCACTGATCTATCCTGTTCTGGGATCCATAGTAACTGCAAGTTTATGTGTCTTTGAGGGATTGAGATGAGGATCTTGTACAATGTGACAGTGAGATTATATAAAGGTGATAATTATAAAATTAAAACAGAGGTATCAAGCAATTTTTTGTTTTCTTTCTTTCTGGACCTAATGGCTAAGTTAGTATTTTCAGCAAGAAGTGTTCTATGTACCTCTTGGATCTTTTAATAGATTCCACCGATATTTACATTTTATTTTTTCTAACATTTTATCCTCTGTTCTTTTAATATATTACTTATAGCTTTGTTTATAATTCAATATATTCTCCATATCATTCTCTATAGATACTCTCAAGGAAATCAATCTAATAATTTAAGCCTTAGCTGCAAATATTTCTTATATGTGTTTTCTATATTTTCCTCACAAATATTAAAACATCCCTCTAATAATTGCAAACTTAAGTTGGAAAATAGGATTTCATGTTTATCTTAGAAAAATTATCTCATATTCTTCATGGTGTTTCAAACTCCTATTTCTTTTTTTTTTTTTTTTTTTCATTTTTAACAACCTGCTCACTTTTGTCTGCTCTTTAGTCCTTTCATGTTCTTCTGTCTTAAGTATATTATTATTTTCTTAATTAGTCATGATAAATATTCTACTTTTGAATTTTGGCTGCAAAAAATAGTTCAAAATTAAAATTTCTAGAAAAGAGATTTGCTCTCATTTCTCAGAAAAAACAATGGGAAAAAACCATTCGTTAGAGCTGACAGAGAAATTAGATACATGGCAGACAAGCACCAACAGGGTGACCAAGGTACCTTTAAAGGAGGAGGGAGGAATTATGAATGTTAGGAAAGGTCTAGGGATTTTGGAAAGGAAAAGTAAACATTTCAATAAATTTCTTATTAGTAGAACTTCAAACTAAGCTATATAAATAAAAATAGCCCAATAGTTTCATACATAAACGTTTAGCAGTAGCTTAGCAGACCACAGCCATGCAGTTTTATAAATCTGACAAATTTCATTATTCACAGAAACATTACTTCTCCTTTTATACTTTCTATATCTCTTCAAAGCATGTTTTTCTAACCCTTTGTGCTTTCCTAACATTTTTTTAAGGGAGTACAGTAGAATTGGATTTGAAAGATTGACTAATATGAATTTCTTGTTAAAGAAAGTTCATTACTAAGGTTGGACTTTGAGGTTTCAAAAGCTCATGACTTCTCAAAACTGTATCTTCATATTTTCTATGTATCAAGATGTAAAATTATTAGCTTCTCCAGCACTATGTTTACATCCCTGCCATGTTCTTTGTCATAACATCTATGAACTCAAATTTTAAGCAAGTAACCAATTAAACACTCTTTGAAAATATATATTTAAAACAGTTGATTGTTTAGGCTGTCTTTTCGCAGCAAGATAACAATGACTAGGACATCTGTCTTATCAAGGATAATATCCTTGGCTATGCAACTGACTAAGCGAAATGGAATAATACTAGGTTGTACATGGACCAGAGATTCTATTCTCTTGAACATTATATTTTTCTTAACAAGATTTCATTGCTGTTTTAACATTATGTTCTGTGAAGAGGTAACCTAAAATCAACTAGAAACAAGGTTATAGATAAGGGCCTAGAAATGCTTTTAACATCTCTGATCTCTGTCAAGGGACACCCAAGGACATTTGTGTGTGTTAGTCAAAAAAAAAACAAAAAAAAAAAACAAAAAAAAAAAAACTGCCCCAACTCTTTGAGGTTTTTTTTTTTTTTTTTTTTTTTTTTTTTTTTTTTTTTTTTTTTTTTTTTTTTTTTTTTTTTTTTTTTTTTTTTTTTTTTTTTTTTTTTTTTTTTTTTTTTTTTTTTTTTTTTTTTTTTTTAATTGTAGTTTAATTATAACATTTCTCAATTCCCACTCCCAGAATCCCTCATGACATGCTGGTCATTGGTGATGTTCAAAGGTCTTATAATCCAGCAGAACTGTGACCTGCTTCCCTCCCTTGGAATCTTTCATGGAACCTTCTGCTTATAGTGACATTTGATGTCTTTTTTTACATTTTTACTTTTTTAGCTTTCTGTTTCCACTTCTTAATTTTCTCTCTGAAAAGATAACACTAAAGCATTTATGGAATGGGTGAAATGGTTGATCTGACTTCTTGCTCAACATGTAAACAAACTTTCATTAGAAAGATATTGTGGTTCTTTAACCAGTCATAGTAATTGTTAACAAGAACAGATTCTTGTTTTAAATTATTTGAAATTTTTATTCTCATATCTTTAAAAATAAGTAAGAGAGATAAACTATTACAAATAGATGCCTTATGGTTTTCATCGCCTCTGATTTCTTTTTCCGTTCTATGGATTTTATTTCTGTTATTAATGGACTACCTTCCTTTTGCATTCACCATTCTCAATAGAAGAGTGATAAAGTTTCATACATGTCTCTACATACACACATGCAAGTGTGATATTTTTCTTACATCTATAAAACATCAACTCTGTAAAGAAAATTGCCCAGATTATTTATTGAAGTGTTCTATGATAAGTACAAGGCAGAGCTCAGTTCTCCTTGATGTTGATAGACTATGAGCATAGCCTTGCCCATCTGGAATGGCATCACTCCAATGATGCATTGAATGTCTATTGGTCACCATATGTTCCTGATCGTACCATGAGGTCAATATCAGCAGGCCAGATAGTCTATGCAATGTCTGATTCAAGATACCTGCTGTCAAACTTTTTTTTTCTCTATTTATTTTGTATTTATCAAGAAAAATATTAAAATGAATTTAAAATGCTGAGAAGTTAACAATAATTATAAAGAAGATAAAAATCATAAGCATGACTTATCAAGGGTGATAATGCAAATAAGATTGCTACACATATATTCACTTTGTGTTCAGCTTTCCCTCTGAATTTTTTTTTCCATCCCTGTATATCCTTCTGGGTGTATACCCTAAAGAGGCACATTCACAATCCAAAGGTATTAGCTCAACTATGTTCAC
>PVIH01004526.1:50451-138932 GCA_004025045.1 Sigmodon hispidus
AGAATGGATTAACAAACTGTGGTACATCTACACAATGGAATACTACTCAGCAGTAAGAAAAAATGATATCCTAAAATTTGCAGGCAAATGGATGGATTTGGAGAATATCCTCCTGAGCGAAGTATCACAAACTCAGAGAGATAAGCAGGGGATGTACTCACTCACTAGTGGTCTCTAAACAAACAAACAAGAAAAAAAAAGCCAAACATTCCCAAGCGGCAAACCACAACCAGTGAACAGCTTGGGATCAGAAACACCCTGGACTGACCCTTCTAACCCCAGTCCAACTTAGGAACACCTGACTCACTCTTGAGGGAGGGGGGACAAAACTGGATTTGGCCAGGAGTGAAGACTGATCCAAGCATTATTGGGTCAGTGGGACCATAGGACTGTCTGCTCCCTGCCAAGGGAGGGGATGGGGAGTTGCAGAGAAGAAAAATAACTAGATGTGGTGGAAGCGGGAAGAGACCTTGAATAAGGATATACAGGGATGGAAAAAAAAATTCAGAGGGAAAGCTGAACACAAAGAAAATATATGTGTAGCAATCTTATTTGCATTTCCATCCTTGATAAGCCATGCTTATGATTCTTATCCTCTGTATAGTTATTGTTAACTCTTTCTCATTTTAAATTCTTTTTTTTTGATAAATACAAAATAAAGAAGGAAGAAAAAAATAAGAAAAATAAAGCAGTCATTGTAATTTCATGCAGACATGTTTTATGAGATCTGTAGTTATGTCTAAAAGTTTCTTGTTTCTTTTTGTAATTTGTGAAATGGTCTACAGCAGATCAAGTTACTATCTGTTAGCATAGGGTCCCAAAGAGCTTACTTTAGCATTAATTTTGTACATGGTTATAAGGTTTTTTTAAAAATTAAGATTATTTAGACATTGAGGGAAAAAATTAAAGAGAGAAGTATGTCCATAAACTAATAAATAATCTTGCTGCAATGTATCATAAACATAATCCTACACATCTGTATAATGAACTTGTTATTACATATGCACAAGCACACACATAGTGCACTTATGTATACACACACTATACAAACAACAATCAGGCCTAATGAGATGTCAATTCTGCTCAATATTCAGCTGTGAATTATTTTAAGACTTTATTAAATAAATAACTTTTTGTCACCTTCCCATTCTTGAAACCTGGAGGGCCATATTCACAAGGTCTATTTTCCTTCTTCGAGTGTAACAAAGTTCTCTGTTGGTGTCTATGTAGGGATAACCTGCCCTTTTTGGACCTTTGTTGGTATGTAAGTTCAGTCCTTAAAGACATTAACATTGATTATATATAACATAGCTGTACTTGAAGGAGCAATTCAAGGGATCTCCTGTTAACATCTGTAACAAAGTTCCACCAGACTTTTGAGACATTCTCAATACTCCATTTTTTTGTCTCATTCCTTCTAAAATCTCCTGTAAAGTGTTGATGTGCACTCCATCTCCCTGAATGACTCTCAGATAAGGTGGTAGAAACTTGTAGCTCTTTGAGTTCTCAGTGACAGGAAACTTCTTGCCTAAAATATCTAATACCTTCAATACAGTGTCAAGCAGATTTCCAGAGATAGACCTGATGATTAGTGGTGACTCTGTACTTCTAGATAGTATTAAATGTTTTATGTCTTCACTCCATATTTTCTCACAAGTATTATAAATGTCATAGCTATTGCTGACCACAGACACAGATGTTTTTGAACATATAATAACACAGTTGTCACTAGTGCATGTGTCTGTGGTCTTATTCTTCTATACTTGACATCTCTAATTTTTACCTATTTAACTTCTGGTGCTACAGGACTAGTCATTTTTTGTTAGTTTATTTATTTTTTAATGGCAGCATATATTCTTGTGTTTACTTACTTAAGAACAGTCCATTTTCAATCTGGAGTTTTGGAAATTATACTGTCTAATTACAAAATAAGCATAATTAACTTTGAAGGACTTGTAGAAGAACACTATGAAAATAAAATAAACTTTTATTAAAAGCAATGAGTCTTGAATAATCTGTGACTCCTATCTTTTCTATAGTGACTTGCCATCTATTTTACTGAAACTATTCAAGAATTATTTAAGACCAAATTCTGAGTTAAAACTCACTAATAATAATGAAGTGTAGACTAACATCTAAAATTATTGTCTCTACATGAAATCAATCTAAAAAGATATAATGTATTGATAGCTTCAGATATTTATAATTATTTACATGAACATGTAAACATAATCTACATGTTTCTACCTTATTGCCAACATTCTTCCTGTTTTTTTAAAAATATGAGTTAAAGACGGTACTTTTAGTTTATGTTTTCTTTGTAAAATACACTTTTGTTAGTTATTGAAATTAAAAAAAATTAGACTACTGAAGCCATTCAAACATTCACTTTAACACCTATTTTTTTTAAAAAAAAAACTAAAGCATCTGTATCTACTTCTATTTACTTTTTTATTTATGTTTTATTTCTGAGTTTATTTTGTGACTTTTTTGTTGTCACTGTTTTCTATCATGTGGCCATGGGAAATAAAGGCACATGACAATGATGTAACTGTACTGTCCTGTGCTACTTGCGTCAGCAAGTCAGGCTAGGGCATGTGGATTGAAAAAGGACACAGAGATGCAGATTATTTACTCAGAGAGAATGCCACTTTATTGAATCTCTGTCTCAGTTTAAATAGTAGGGCTACATTTGGTGGAAGCACAGTGGGTGTTTCTGAACCATCCCCCGTAGGCAGGAAAGCCAAAATAATACAGGACAATGGGAGACACAGGATATGCAACTAGCAACCCACAGGCTGTGTCCTTCAAGTCCCAGAGTGCAGGTAAATGTCAAAGTACAGGCCTACAAGTAATAACATATGATTATCATAGCCACATATCATGGGTCAACCTCTTATAAATATAAGAACTGAAGTTCATTTATTAATTCATAGAACATTTGTTTTCCAGTGTCATTCCACCCAAGAAGAGTGACAAACCCAATTTCAAAGCATGCATTTCATCTTTCACTCCACCTACACTTAGGAGTCTTAGAAACTTCATAAATATTTTCAAATGGATCTGAATTTTGCCAGACTTTTTTTTTGATATGTGAGCTGTAGTATTATTTCATTTTAATTTGATTACTATTTCATTAACATTCAAAGGCATGTTCAAGGATATATGTTACACATTCTTCTTATATGTTAACACTGATAATTAAAAATCTTTAATGTAGCTTTTATATAAAGTTTTAGTAGCTTCAATATCATTTCATAGTTTGTTTGCCTTTTTACAATATCTTTTATAAACATTCACTGATGTTTTTCACATACCATGACATTCTTTATTCTTTTGAATTTCAAATATCAATAATTATTATATTTCAGATTTGAAAACTTTTGTGAAAAATGTGTTAAAATTAACTTTCATTGTTAATTTTCTATACTTCTCATAAAATTGTCTGCTTTGGAGTAGTATTTGTATATGTAATACACTAGCAATGTCTTCTTATTCTAAACTTGAGAATATATTTCCTCTTTCATTTTCTATACACTTAATTATCTTAGCTGTTATAATTGCAGAATTATTGGACCTAGACTTCGGTGGACATAATATGGTGCCTGTGTAATGTGGTAGAATGTTCTGTATGCTGTAAACAAAGTAACTGATTTGGCCTATGTACAGCACCGTAGAAGTGGGTGGAGAATCAGAGCACAAGCAGGTAGGAAGAAGGGTGGAGTTAGTCCAGTCTCCATCCGACCCCCAAGAGGAACAGACATGTAAGAGGTACCGGTCAGCCATTGGCTGAGCCACGTGATGGGAAGATTAACAGAAATGGGTTAATCTAAGAAGAAAGTGTTAGCTAGTAATGGGCATAAGACATGGGCCAAACAGTTTAAAGGATATAAGTGTGTGATTCATTTCTTTGGAGGACAAAAGCCGCCACGAACCAGATTACAACCGCCGCCATGCACGCCAGGTCACAAATCTCCCAGACACAAAAACGGGCCAGGAAAAACGTACTACAACAGGGTAACATCATTTTTTTTTCTTTGCAGGCATCACTTATTATGATTTCTTTGATGACCTATCTGCTCTCCCTAGTCTACTAGAGTACATTTTTCAAAAATCACTTGTGCATGTATGATAAATGTGTTACTTTATTTTTTAGCATTAAATTGTTTGTTGTCTCAAAGGAGTATGTAGATAGTATCATTATTGTAAATATAACCAAATATTTCTACATTACTTACTGTCAACAATAAATAATATTTGGAAGGTGCAAGTACAGAAAAGGATTTTATTAGTTCCAAGCAATTCTAAACAATATTTTTTATAAATACCAAAATCATCATGGAAGTAATTATATAATCTACCACTTTAACTATGTTAATTATAATATAACATAATTGTATTTATTACAAATAATATTGATACAGTTAACAAAAATTGTTTGTATTTTCTAGAATTTTGATTTATTTTTCATGTTTGGTATTTCTCTAGGACTATTAAAACCATAGCCAAATAGTACAATAAGGCTTATATTCATTTTTAATTTCTATTGTCCCAAAAGTGTATTACACTTGACTATAACTTTTTCATTAGACTAAAGACTAGGCCTCACTTTGGTATACTTAGTTTATTATAGCATGAGGCTTCAAATATAACACATATTTTCACACTACAAAATATAATTTTGTTTTGGTAGCTATTAAATATACAATTTCTTAAAGGAGATTATAAGAATTATATTTGCTCATTTTATCTTTTTTGAATATCTTATTTCCCAGAATTCATTTGACATGAACATGTCTAAAATAACATAGAAATTGCAAACACTAATATCTAAGAACAATTAAACCTTTCTATTGTATTCAAACATCTCTGTATCCTTCAAAATAAATACTGCTACAAGCAGCTTACTAGCCTTCCTGTTACTATTTGGCATGTAGTTTCACTAATGCTCTTAGATGGTTTAAATTATGTATGCTAATTAATATTAGTACAGTGCTCTTAAATCTTAACCATATTTTTGATGTGTTTAAGGTGTTTCATTCCCAAGCTGCTCAGAAAGATTTTTTATTATTTTATTGTTTTAGTTATTACTTCCACCCACCTAAATTAATGTAGTTGACATTTTTGCTCTATAATGGTGATTTATTATATGAGTAAGAAAAAAATCAATATGGCAAATAAATGTTCTTTTGCTCCTCTCTGGGAGAGTATAAAGATTCATGAGAAAAGTCTTTCTTTTTTCTCACTCATGTTTTCTTCCTCCTCTTTCTTCTTTTCTTCCTCTCAACTTCCTGTTTTTTTTAACTTTACAAAAAAACTTTGAGAAATATGTGCTCTGGCTAGGTTTTAACAAACAACTGAAATTCAGTGTCTTTAAAAATCATGGATATGTTTAGGTCAAAATTCTTTAATTTAGGATTAGATGTAATTTAACTGAGTTATTGTCCAATTCTGTTGAGACCCTGCTGGTATTATACTTGTTTAATCATTAGACTGGCAGGTTACTGGAGGCAACTTGTTCCCAGATGCCCATGGTTTTATGCCTGAATGCCTGATGTCTGTCAGCCTAGATAATGAGAAGTCCTGGTCCATGTCTTTAAAAATTTGGCATTCTGGCCCCAAGTAATTATAGTGTGTTTTCAGGGTTCACTGAACAGCAATAGGCCAAATACAACATGCAAGCTCTTTACAAATATATTCTTGTGTCATGTACTATTGCCTATTGGCCAGAGCAAATAAGATAATAGGGTGTTGAATTAAAAGCCAATTGCTACAACATCATCCACAGCAGCATATTTTGTGAGCTATCCCCGCTGTTAATAGAAACAGAATTAGTAAAGTGGTATACAGCAAAAAGGCAAGCAACAAACACAGATTAATTGCAGAGAAAAGAAAATAATGCTTTCGAAATAACTGCTTGATCTGTGGACAAGTTAAGGTCACAAAACTCCTACCCAGTGAGATATATTTTGTTGCTCTCTGTTCCAAAATAGGAACAATAGAGTGAGATTATATTAGTCAGAAGATTCTTTGAATATCATCAGTAATTGATCTCATGAAGAGATCATACCTCCATCCAAGCCAATATGCCTCTAATAATCAGTGTTTCTTGTTCTAAATGGGGTAGCAATTGATGTACACTCTCAAGATTAGTTCCAGGAAAAGGATGATTGGATTATTGTTGTGTGCAACCTTGCCAGCAAGGAAAGCACAACACCCAGGATCTTCTTTCAGCAGTTTATTCAGGACCTTTACAATTGTTCTCTCTTTGTTCTTCTCCTGCTTCTCCTTCTCCTTCCCTGGGAAACCCCGCCCACTGACTAGAAACTCTCAGGGCATCCAATCCCAATAAGCCATGTGGGCACAGCTCATAGGTCCACATAAGCAACAGCAAACCATGCCCCAGGCTCAAGCCAAATAAGGAGTTGTTTATCAAAAGATAGCACTCACCCACAGGGGGTGGAGGCCAGAAATCAGCACCATCTCTAAGGCGCAGCAGCAGGCAGCTCTCTACAGATTATCATTCAATTAAACAAAGGAAATATTAAAGGTAAAGTGATTGGTAAAAATACATAAAGTCACTGGGGGAAAATCCTGAGCACATTGGCTACAGTTAAAGCCATGGTTAAATATGCACAACCCAGATACATTTGCAGGGAATAAGAGACAAAGACAGGAGGACTAAAAAGAAAGGAAAGGGGGCAAGGAGAAGGTAAAGGAGTATTTGTCCCAGGGGATACAAAGGACTGATTCTAAATAGAGAGAGACATGGCCTATAGGAAAATGACTGTTTATACAGGTTAAAAAAGGAAACCCCCCATGCTAGGATGAAGTGGTTCATTTTAATTGAGCATGTAATTAGATGAGTTAAAATAAGTTCTGATTGCTGGACTTCAATATTTTGTTTGATGAACCTTTGTAGTCAACCTCAGGAAGAAGTGGCCAAGTAGGAGAATAGACCTTTTTGGCTAACAGGGAATGCAACTTAATGGATTTTAGCAAAGAAGAGTGTTGTACCAGAGTTTCTAGAAACCCCAGAGAAGACTACCAAAACCACATCGACACTCGAGCAAGGATTTTATTGTTCAGCTCTACAGCTGGAGCCCCACATAAGAGCTGTTCTGGGCTGCCCTCTATTACTCTCACAGCCCTTTATACAGTCAGTATCAAAACGGCTATAATAATGTTGTTATCAGGCTGGAGATGAAAGGTCAAGGAAAGTCTTATTAGGCAGTCAGTTGGCTGATTAATTGTTTTATGGTGAAGAGTGAATGCCTCCCAGCTGGGTATTGGAGTCTTGCAGTCTCAGGACCTTGGGCTCTTGGCCCTGTGACTGCCTGGGACCTTGGGTACTTAGCCCTACCGTCTTAGATCTGGGTGCTTAGAAACTTCTCTGTTCCAACATTAGCTTCAGGCCTCAAAGTAGAGGGACTTTGGTCTCCACAAAGAGAAAATGGTAGAAAAGTCCCAGGCCTTCTAGAGCCATGCCATGGTTTACTTAGCTAGATTCCATTCATTAGCATTGGGAGTAATTTATAATAGCCACTGTCCACCTGTCAAATTCTCTTATGTAATGTTTTACTTTCATCTTACATGTGTTCTATTTATATCTTCCTTTGAGGTTACAGCCCCAAGTTTTTTCCTTGCTTTCTTGACACTTGTTAGATTGTCACTCTTATTTAAATTAAAAAAAAATGTAAAAAATTCCAGGTTATGATTGCTTTAAAAAGAACATATTTTTGTTATTCTGAACCTGTTAATTCCATTACTATATTATCAATATTTTCCAATTATGCGTTTGTAGAAATTCTTGTATAAATGACATATTTATTTAGTGATGGATATAATGTTATTGAGAAAGACTCTGGCCGTTTCTCTATGTTGTCCATTAAATTTGCATGAAAAAGACTTATTGCTGGAAGGACTCCAAATGGCAAAGAAGACTAATAAATGCTGGAACTGAGCTTTTCTGTAAAGTTCTATGCATCTGAGAAGGAGAAATCACTGATGATTTTACCCACATGTATCTCTTACATCACACAATACTTTCTAGCAAAGAATGACCAATTGTTGTAATGTGTTATGACTATTTTAGGGATAGTCAAGAGCTTCCTGATTAGAATTGAGTTCTTCTCCATGATAAGAAATGTAATTAGTATTCTAAATTTGATCAAAAACTATTTGCTGGAAAAGTCACACAACATGTTAGGCAACTTACTACTGATGCTATATTCAGTGGAAATGTGTTCAAATTGCTTTCCAAGTCTTTATATTTATATCCAAAATTATTTCTCTCAACATTTTCCAAAGAAACTTCTTTCTCAGATAAACAATATTATTCAGTGACTCAAAGTTTGTCAAAACACTGAGAGTAAGTAGTTATTGAGTACACATCCTTAAGTAGAATATCTATACCTTTACATCCAATAACAGGAACACTGTATAAAAGAAAGTGGAATACCTGTAGGAGACAGAGAATGTGGAGGTGCTATTAAACACTGCCGTGAATGTATAGTAGGTATTGAAAACCTAAGCACATGACAGCTGTAGTACCTAAAGAAAAAAATAAACAATTAATCACATTAAAATATGAAAGCAAGGCAAAATATGATCATAATCTGTTGTATAAAATGGTAAAATGTAAATTAGGAAAAGAGACAATATTCTTGATGCACAAGAGAGTAGGCAAATAAAATGTTTCAAAGAGAACAATCTCACACCCCAGAGGGCTTGTCTGTTCAGATCCTTTGCCTCCTATACATGTTTTTATTAATGGTCAGATTCTTCTACCAAGGCCTAATTGCCCTATCCCACTGCTGGACAAGTCCTGACAATTTTTTTTTGCATGGTAGCAAGACTTATATGTGCATCTCCTCCGCTGTAGCTGTCATGTCCATTTACTTAGTGTAGTTTCTGCACAGTGTCTATTTGTACATCTTTTAGTTGTACTTTTCTCAATAACTTCTAAAATCCTGTCACTTCATAATATTGAGAACTCTAGGTCATCTTCCTCATCCTCATTGTAACATGGCTTATAGGCCCTATGTGGGCTTTATTATTATTATTATTATTATTATTATTATTAGCTTGCTTTTCTTTGTTTTGCACTAATATTACTTTTGTTTCACAAATTATGATAGAACTATTAAGAACAAAAAATTCAACAAGAATCCAAACTCTTGAAACTTCAGTCTATAATGGGACAGCTAGGAACAGCATTACCCTAGACTTGGTAAACATGCTGTCTCACTCTGAGTACACTTAGGTGTTTCAGTGTTGTATTCTCTCACATTTCTTTCCAGTAGTAACACATATTTACATGTGTTGAGAAAATATATATTAGTTCTCTTGTTTTGGTTATTTACAGACAATTTCACATTTTTGGGAATTGCCTCGAAAAGCCTTTTAGTTACTTCAGGTGAGCAGAAAGATCTCATCTTTTTTCAGGGCACTGAGCTACAGAAACTCATTCTATCTAGGAGCTCAAACACCAGGGATTTGACTGGCCTTTTTTTATAATTTCTGTCTTAAAAATAGGAGAAAAAAAGTAAAAGTTTGTAAATATATTAGCATGTCAAAACTAATGTTAAGGAGGAGGATAACTGTCTATTAGTGAAATTATCTTTTGTTGTTGAGCCAAAACATTTCTAGTGTCATTGTACATAACAGAATACATTAAATGTAAAACCATGCAGAAGTAAGATTTTTATGTTACTAGGACATTGCTCATGGGTCTTAGGGTTTTATTGCTGTGAAGAGACAGTAGTTGCACAAATTCAGGTTGTATAAAATGAGACTCAGAGCCAAATATGGGGGAAAGGCTGAAATATTAGAGAGAGGAAAAACCATAGTCATTTCTCACCCAGCTGTCCTCAACTTCCTCAGCCTTGCTCCTAGCCACTTCTGCCAATTACTTCTGTCTCTGCTGGATTTCTAAGAGCCCTTATATATCCTATCCCATTCAGGTTATGATTAAAGGCAAGTATCCTTGAACTCACAGAAACAGAAAAAGTTCTGCCTCTGGAGTATGGGATTACAGGTGTAGGTCAACACTCCTGGTTTTCTCTGTTCTGGGATTAAAGGTGTATGTGTGATTGACTCTCAGCTGTTTATCTTTGTATTCTGGGATCAAGGATCTCCTGAGCTGTCTGCCTAGGATTTGACCATGTGCTGCCTCTGATATTTCTGATTTATTAAATATCTAACAAATATCCACACGAGACACCATGACCATGGCTATTACAAAGAAACACATATAATTAGGGCTGGTTTAAGTTCAGAGGTTTAGTCATTATTTTTTGTGGCTGAAATTATGGTGGCATGCAGCCAGATATAATACTAGAGAGATGTATTTGAAAGTTCTACATGTGGATCCACAGGCAGCAGGAAGTGACAGTGAGCCTCTAGGCCTAGCTTGTGTTTCTGTGATCTCAAAGCCTCCTCCAGTGACACACTTTCTCCAACAAAGCCACACATACTCCAAAAAAGCCACACTTCCTAAGAGTGACATTCTCTATGAGCCTGTCAGGGACATTTTTATTCAAAGTACCTTAACATGGTATCTAAAATAGGCATGTTTTTCAAACCTCACTTTTTCTGTTTGTGGACCAGAATCAGGTTAAGTGAATTACATCTCCTGGCTAATTCACAATTTATTGTTTGCTAGCCTGACGTTTGGACTGCTACAAAGATGGTTCAAATTAAATGAAAGTCAAATTGTGACAACTGATCTTATACATCTTCTAGTCTAATCAAATACATTGCCTTCAACTCCAAAGGATATGAATATTTTGAGACACCAGATATGGTTCCTTGAAGAACTGACTAGTTTCTTGTACAATATCCTATATACTGCTTCACTCTTATACCTTCAGTTTTTCTTAACATCCAAGTTCTACCACAGATAACACCATTCATTCCACTTATTTTATTATTTTTGGAGACAAGTATTTTTTTTTTTTTTTGTCTTAGGAGACAGAGACTTCAGACACAGGATAAAATAATGTGTTAACTTTTATGATTTCACAGTGGTTAAACTTTAAGTAGCTGGGACTAATTTAGCATTTAAAGTGAAAAAAATTGAAAGTGAACATTATATTAACAAAGATAATTATTTGAAGGTCACAGATAAATGAATTGCTCCCAGTTAAGTCAAGTCTGAATGAATAATTTATATATAGTTGAAAATATGCATTTTCTGACTTTAGAAAACAAGACAGTATAGTTGATACCATAGATGTAAATGTATATTCATATTTAATTTCTTATTTCAATAGTGTTGTCATGTTTGCATTTCCAACTTTTAATTAAAATACAATTGTACAACACTGTTGTGGCTCATGTCTTTATCCCAGCACTTGGGAGGCAGAGACAGGAGGATCTCAGTGATTTAAAGGCCAGCCTAGTCTACAAAGTGAGTTCCAGGATACTCAGAACTGTTAGAAAAAGAAAACCTGTCTCAAAAAAGAAGATCAAAATAAAAATAAAAGTTAATAAAGTATAATTACATCACTTTGCCCATTCTGTTTTACCCTTCAAATATCTTGAATGCCTGCTTTCTCTCTCTCCAATTTATAACCTATTTTCCTTTTAGTATTAAATACATAAACACACATTGTCAATATTCACACATAATAAGCATGTAAACATGACTTGCTAAGTCTGTTTAGTTTTGCTTGTATGTATGTAATTTCAGAGCTCACCATTTTGTATTTGATAATCAGTTAAAGGAACATCCCTGGGAAAGATTAGTTCTTACAATTTACCTACCTGTATAGAATACTACTTTATCCATGAATGGGACCTCAAGAAAATTTCTCTTTACTATGTTTACTAGTATTGTCACTGTGCAGGTCTTATTTAAGAAGCAATACAGTTAAGGAACAATGGGCAAAGTTTCATTGTCATTTCTAAGATTATCTTGTGCATTTTTCTAGTTAATTCTGATAATCTATCATTTCACTTGCTTATAGTATGTTCTGGATTTCTAACTGTAAAAGAGCTTCAGGATATAATTGCTAATATATACATTGTATTTTCTAATATCACCTAACTAAAGTATATCCACCACTATTGGGAAAACAGAAAGAAATGGTAAAGACAATATATGGAGGAACAAAGATTAAGTAAGTGATACCTAAATTCCAGTCAACAACCAATAAGCATCTAAGATTATAAATGGTTTGATAAGAACAAAAACATTTTCTTCCCATGTTCTTTCACATTTATTGGAACAAGTTTTATTCATAAAGGTTAGGTTGTTTTGGAGGTTTCAAAACTAGCTGGAAATATTCTACTCTAAACAGTCTAAAGAAAATTGACAACCAAATTTAAATTTGGTATAAAATCTCCTATTTACTTGTACTCTATATCAAATATTCAACTCTGGAACTACCTACAAAGCCTGAAGCTTAGGTGTATTTACATTGTGTCTTTGAAATATAGACAACTGCAAAGTAATCTTTATGTCCTAAAATGCTCAGTTGTTCTTTAAAAAGTCAAATTAAATCTGTATTTTTGTACATATGGATATGTGACATATTAGTGAACTTGCAGCTATAATTTTATGCTAAAGTTTAATCAATGCAGACTAAAATAAATGGTATAAATAATAGTATTTTAATGCTAGAGTTTAATAAATTCAGATGAAAATAAACACTATAAATAAATAAATAAATAAAATTAAGCTATTTTTTGTTGGTGAAAATTAAAATTATAAAACAATAAAAGTATATTTTATTGTTAAATTTAATGTACATACAAAATTTAATTTTGTTCCTTTCATGTGACAAAAAGTAGCTAATAAGTATTTTTTAGAAGAAAATTGCTAATTTCATGGACAATTAAAATACATGCAGGTAATGCTTTCTAATCATACTGTAATTATATTTTATGCTTCATAGAAAAATTTAATCACTGCAGAAGTGAAAGAAAAACTATTTATCTCCTGAGAAAGCACTACAGGCTAACTGAGGTATCACAGTAGATGTGCAAGATCTTCAAAGTTCAGAAAATTTCATGCTGTGGTCAAAATGCCATTTACTTAATATGCCATCTCAAGGATTAAATTGGCTAAATGTGGGGAGTGCATTGGAATAAAATTTAAATGAACTGTCTCTGTCTAGAAACATTTTTTTTCCTTTGTTTTATTTTGTGTTGCCTTGTTTTGTCTTTTAACTATAACTAAATAAAATTTTAGGTGCTATATGTTTTGGAAGGGAAATAAATATATGTTTTGGGGTGGTTTTAACCTTTATTATTTTTTGATCATAGTGTCTAATTTATTATATATATTTATATTAATTGTTTAGTGATATTACATCATGCACCCTATCATTCTTAGTTATCATTCCTCTCAGATTCATACCCACTCTTATGATCTCCCCATTTACAAAACTGCCCATTCCTGCTGCTTGTTTAGTTATTAGAGCATAATTAAACTCCCTGCAGCCAGACCCTTAAAGAATAAAAGTCTTTACTCACCCACATCCCTGCCAGAGGCCATCAATGCAGAAATGAGATACTGTGCATCACCTTTTATAATAGCTACAAATAGCATTAAATATCTCAGTGTAACTATAACAAAAAAAAGTATCCCGTCTGTTTGACAAAACTTTAAATCTCTGAAGAAAAAAAATGATGAGGTTCTAATCTTTATATATTTAGAAATAGACAAAATTAAGAAAATTTGAAAGTAATGGTTAAAAACAATTTGTTATTTTTATGATAGTTTCAAATTCTGATGAAATACTTATTATATGAAATATACCTTTATTATAATTTTTATTGGAATATATCTGATTTTCTGTTTGTCATCAGATCAATACCTAATACTTTGAATGATGGGTTATGAGATAACTCACACTGGAAGATAGTAACAATTTTATGTTCAATAAATTTGAAAACAAAATCCAATATTCTTTTTTAGGTAAAGTCTTAGAAAAATATATATGTAATACTGTGCCTCTGAAAATTACTGTTGGTCTTGAACTTGTTTTTATTGTTTTACATCTCTGAGTTTTGAAGTTATACATATGTCCTTGGGTTATTTCTTGTGTTATCCAAATGTGTAACATTGACCTATCCTACTAATTTTCTTCATTTTTACTTTTCCAATTTTTTTTTCTTAGACATGTGGTTTTGAAACTATGTACTGGTGTGGAACTCATTACAAAGCCTGTCTTGCCTCAGATATGTCATAGTTCTCTTGCCTTCTTGAGTATTAAAATATAAATGAAAATCATCATATCATGCTGTTTGCTTTCATTTTTAGTCACAATATCATGGATTAGTTTTAAGGATTACACTATACCAGATATAATAGAACATATAAAAGTTAACTCTTGGTCAATAATCATGACTCTTTGAATACATATTTACATAATATATGAATATATTACAATTAATGTGATATACATATATACATCAAATATATACCAATGTATATGATATATAGATATACATTAATAAAATTACATTACTCAAAAACTATAACCACATAGAAATATACACACATTACCTAGTTAAGGTTGTTGAAATCTGAGTCAGACTTGCATCTGATTGTGGCTAGTATTCTCTTTCACTCTGTGTACACACTGTTGAAGAAGGACAAGTGACAGATTTAAAAAGTGCACACTATTTTAATATTAACAGAATAGAAGAATGTTTGTGATAGTTTATATGAGAGATTTTCTGTATAGGTTCCTGCATTTCATCAGTTTGTTCCCATATATTTGAACCATTTTGGGAAGCTAAGGCATCATTAGCAAGTACATCTTTCCTGTAGAAAGAAATTCATTGGGAGTTCATTTTAAGAGTTATGGCCTCTGTTCATTTCCTATTTAACACTCTCTATTTCCTGTGTAAGAATGAAAATGTGATCACCCAGATTCCTATATCTGTCGCCATACATGACTCCCTTAAAATTATTGATCTCTAGTCCAATGATACTTATTCCCCACTAATTTGTTTTGGGTCATGGTATTTTAATACAACCACAGAGAATTAAGTATCTAACATATAAATTGTTACCAGCCTGATAATGTTTTGTTTTGAATTAGTGTGAAAGACTTGGAAAATTTAGAATGACAAAAAAAAATCAATAAACAGGGCTTACCAGATTGCATATTGGACTGATAAAATTTTACAGCAGAAAACCTTCTGCTTTCTATTGTGTGCAAAAGGATATACTGATGGCCAGATCCAACCTGGATATATTTCCAACTTGTGAATAGAAAAGATTTAAGTTTTCTCTCTTCCTAAAAAACAATATATTAAAACTTCCTCTACTGTGCTCTAAGAACACTCACCTAGTTCATTGTAAGCTGAAAATCATACAGCATTGTCATAATAATGGTTTTAGAATATAGATAAGAGCAATAGTGTAGAGATCATTGGATTTTCAACTATAGGTTCAGGAAGCCACTGAGTCCAGAACCATGCATGAAAGTTTGAAATCTCTACAACTCAGATATACCAATAGACTTTTAATGTTAAGATTCAAAATGTTAATGATTAAGGACATGTTTTGTTAAGCATTTGGAAATAATGCATATAATCATATAGTTATTCATTAAGCAGAGAAATCAATTATCAATATTCATAAAGAAAAATAAGAAAATCAAAAGTCTTGAAACTTATAACCAAAATTGTATCCAAATTCACAAAATTAAAGTTTAAAATAATTAGAACTGTGTGGAAATCTAATAAAAGAATTAAATCAGATTAGAAATGAAACCATAAATCAATGAAAAACTAATATTTTACGGAATTATGTTAGGTTTATGTCACTCTGATAAATACCTGTAAAAATCCACTAGGAAAAAGAAAAGTTAATTTTGGTCCATAATTTCAAAAGTCTCACCCCATCAGCTGGCTCTATTTTTTGTTGCATTTTAAGGCAGATTATTATGAACAATAGTATTAGCTGTATGAGCATAGCTCATCTTATATTAAACTTAAGGCAGAAAGAGAGAAGGAAGAAAATTATATCCTTCCCCGGCATATCCATAGTAACATACTTCCCCAGTAATCCTTATCTCCTAATGTACACATAGTGTTCTAATTGTACAATCAGGTGGGGACTAACCCTTAGCTCACTACTCTTTGAAATATTTCAATACCTCTGAATATTTTCAGAGACTTTTGTTGATCTTGTAATGCAAAATGCATTTAGCACAACCTCAAGAGTTCCCAAAGTCCCAGTTACTTCAGCAATTGCCCACATTCAAAGTCTTTACAAAGAACTGGTGTTAATAGAGTTTTTGTACTTGTTTTCATAGCTGACAACCTGAATTGAATTTCCTAGAGCCATCTTTACTGGTAAGGTATGACACATAAAAGTCCTTCCCCACAAAATAAATAAGTAATTAAGTAAGTAAGTAAATAAATGAATAAATAAATAAGTACAATGTTTTGTTAGAGTCTTTTAAATCACAGGCTGAAGAGATAGCTCAGTTGATAAACCACTTCCTTTAAAAGCATAAGGACTGAGCTAAATTTTCAGTATTCACAAATGTCTGAGTGGTACTATACCACTGTAAGGAAGTTTAGACTGGATAATACCCAAAACTCACATGTTGGGCAGTTAAGACTACATGGTAAGCTCTATTTCAGTAACAGACTTAGTTATAATTAGAAAAGATAGGCAGTTACAGATTGCCTAAATAATGATATCCACAATTAACCTGCATCTTTTATATACAGACAAATATATGTATGAGCAATTCCAAACAGGAACATACAATACTCAGAATCAAATCCTGAAGAAAACTGTTAGATGAAAGACCTCAGAATAAAACCCTTTCTATAATTATTTTACATAGCTCATCATTTTCTTAAGATTATTATATAACTACATCAGCACCTTCAATTTCCACCCTCCAAATCCTCTTTGTTCTTTCTCAAGTTCATGGTCTACTTTTTTTTTAATTATTGTTGAACAATATATACATGTTAATGCTTCAAATATGTCATCTACTACCAATTAAAAATGGCACAGGATATATACTTTCATGTCAAAGAGGAATAAAGAAATATAGCAAAGAGTTGAGTCAAAACAGGACCAAGATCTAACAAGAAAAAAAAAATCCTAAAATTTATAGTGCTAGGTCTAGTACAGAAAAGAAACTTGTATAAATAAATACAAAATGTGGACAAAATTTACAGACAAACAACAACAAAAGCAATGATATTATATGAGCTCCAAGTGGCTTAGGGAGCCTTGTTTTATGGCACTACCTCCCATATTCATGTTAAAATTCTTTTGGGCTTTCTATGTTTATTTTCCATTATATAAATCCATAAGTATTTCACACCCAGGCATGTCAAATTCTCCAAAAAATATACCTTCAACTTTTTTCTTCATTCTACATGCTATGTCCATTTCTTTGGGTTAGGGTCTGGCCATGAAGTCTCTGACTCACACAATTGATGTCATCCCAGAACTTTCCTGGATGTGTAACTGGAAGACTTCATGGGTACATATCCTGTACTTTCTTCCTACTAGAAAAAGCACCATGATGCCAATCATGCTACCAGTAGGAAAAAGAGCCAAGGCAGAGTACAAATGCATTCAGTAGAATGCATATATCCAGATGACTGGACCCAAAAAACAATCCTTTTGACAGTCATGTAAGAACAAGATGCTTTGTGCTCTTGCTCTCAAAGAAACATCATTTTAATATTTTTGAGTAGCTTACACATTTTTACCCTGTTCAGAGATGGATTATGGCTTGTCAGTTTTGGAAATGACATCAGCTTACATTTTCTGTTGTGCTGATAAAATTGCTTGTTTTCTTTCTATTTTTTTAATGAAGTCATTCTATTTTAATTAACCTTATCAAACACATTATACTATAAAAATATGAAATAAGCTCATTTTCTAGACAAATTTCACTTTTAAAAACATTTCTTCTATTTCTTCCTTCCTATTTTTACTATAAATCTGGATTACAGAAGTCCAAAATACTCATGAAAGACACTGCCTGCAGTACCACATTGCAATTTCATTAATAACATTAAATTATCTGTGGACTTTAAATTTTGCCTCAAACACAATCTCAGAGTACCTGTAAATGTAAGTTGTCATCTATAGTATAAATTAAAGGTCCAGTGTTGCCAAACTCAGTAGACTCTGCCCTTATAACGGAGAAGTACTGATCAGAGACATTACCGTTCACATTAATATCTCATTTTGATCTCCTAAGCTCCCTCAAACAGTGTCCATTAAGCTATATTTACTGCATTCTCAAAATTCCTAAGCATCAGGAATACAGAGAAAAATCCTAAATATAATAAAGGTGATTTACAAGAAGCCAACAGACAGTATCAAACTTAATGGAGAAAAACTCAAAGCAATCTCACTGAAATCAGGAACTACACAAGAATGTTCTCTCTCCCCTTATCTATTCAATATAAGTCTCGAGGTTTTAGCTAAAGCAATAAGGGAACGAAAGAGATTAAGGAGATACAAATTGGAACAGAAGATATGAAACTATCTCTATTTGCAGATGATATGATTGTATACATATGTGACCCACAAAATTTTTCTAAGGAACTGCTACGGCTGATAAACACCTTCAGCAATATAGCAGGATACAAGATTAGCTCAAAGAAATCAGTAGCCCTTCTATACACTAAAGATAGAAGAGTTGAAAAAGAAATAAGGGACACATTACCCTTCATATTAGCTGCAAATAGTATTAAAGTCAAATTTTTTATCCATGTATGCCTTTGTTCAAACTCCCTTCCCCTCCCGCCCTGTCCAGTCACATTCTCCTCTCCACATTACTTTATCTCCTCCCCAGTAAGGGCATGCGGTCCCAAGATCCCAATGTGGCTTAGTTCAGCATCCACTATAGGCAGATCTGCTTTCCTCACCCCAACATCAAGACTGAGTCAGGTGCTCCTCTGGAAGGAGTGGGCTCCAACGTGTCAGTCCAAGGTGTTTCAGATCCCAAGCTGTTCAGTGGTTGTGGTTTGCAGCTTGGGAATGCTTTACATTTTGTTTAAAGATGACTAATGAATGAGTACATCCCCTGCTTATATTTCTGGATTTGTAATAACTTGCTCAGGAGGATATTTTCCAAAACCATCCATTTGCCCGAAAATTTTAGGTTATCATTTTTTCTTACTGCTGAGTAGGACTTCATTGTGTAGATGTACCACAGTTTGTTAACCCATTCTTCAGTTGATGGACATCTAGGTTGTTTCCAGGTTCTTGCTATTACAAATAATGCTGCTATGAACATAGTTGAGCCTTTGGAGTGCGAATGTTTTGATTTAAAAAATATATATGTACGGAACGTTTGCAGCCAGGCTTTGTGATTAATTTCCATTTGCATTGTTTAAGTAAAACTAATATAATAATTATAGGCACTGACATTGTCACTAAAGAATTTTCAGTGATCCTATGTAGAACATAAATAAACTCACAACTAGCCTAAAAAGAAAAAAATAAAAAAAAATCAATTGATTGTTTAGATGCAACATTTGTAATATAACTCAATTAAATAGGCTTTATCAAATATTGGCTTTTGAAGAATTTTTTTTAGAAAAGGTGCACAAGTATTACTAATAATGCCTGTATACTCCTTGAAGGCTTTGAGATAAGAGCACAGAAACTCACCTTGGAACTCTGTATCTAGAGTGAGCTTACATTAATTCTTAAAGCACTGCAGGTCAGCTTGTATTACAGTGAATCCAGTTCATCTAATTCATCTCTTTCTGAAGAATCTGAGGACTTGGGATATCATTTAATAAACACATTTGTTGACTGTGCAAATACAAAACCACTGTCAAAGACAGTGATTAGATATTTTTCACAGCATCCCAATGATGTGAGTATAATAAATAAGTATTTGACATTCCCTTTGAATGAGGCAACACTGATATTTAGGGCATAGACCCTTAAAGTAGCTTTTTCTAAAAGGAAGAATTGAGTGTTAGAGTAAAGGTTCGTTGGTATTGTTTGTTTTTGCTCTTTTGGGGGGCCCACCACTCAGCTCCCAAAAACATCATGCACAAATCTTACTCTTACTTATAAATACTCAACATTAGGTTGGCTTGTTTTATGCAAGCTTTTGTGTTTTTTTTTTCTTTTCTCTCTTTCTCTCTCTCTCTCTTTCTTTTTTGCCTTAAGTCACTTTTCTTCTTTCTTGTTTACTCACTAATATATATGTATTTTTTATTTAAAAAGATTCTACCGCATACCAACTCACCATCAATTCCCCAGGGAGGGCAAAGAACACAAGCTGAGTTAGATTTGTCTAGCATTTCCAGTTGATGCAGGACAGGGGTCCATTTCCCCAGTATCAAAGCTGAGTGAGGTGTTTCTCTGTTCAGAATAAGCTCTAAGAAGCCAGGAATCAACTCTGGTCTGACTGCAAAAGTATACCAGCTTTTCTTAACTTAAATTATCCCACCACTCTTTTACCTCTGGATTTTCCCTTTTCTATTCTTGAATACTTTTTCTTTCTTTACTTTTCTTTCCTCTTTTTTTTCTTTTACATTGTGGCATGCTGTCCATATGGGTGGCCAACCTCTGGAGTCTTCTTTCTCTGGCTACTTCTTGTTTTATTCTCAGATTTCTCCTTCTATAACTCTTTCTGCCTGGCAGCCAAGCCTATTTTTTTTTCTCCTGTCTTGATATTGCCTGTTCAGATTTTTATTGGATTATCACATATTTTAGACCAAAGTGCCACAACTAAAATCAGTTAAACAAATGAAACATAAACACAAGTAACAAGCCTTCAAATAGTATTATACAACATTTTCCCTTTTTAGGTTTTAACTTTAGAATAGTAGAACTACATACAACAAAATTGCTATCAAGTAAAAATTAATCTTTAATATTCAGTCCATTTGCATTTAGCAAAGTCAGAGAAAATATTACATTATCTATCTGCATTACTATTATTATCTATCCTATTTTAACAAGTACGAAGTTTTATACCCAATATACTTTCTATTATAACTAAGGAAAACTGCAATTGTAACTATCTAGTTTTGAGGTTCATCAAAGTCCCAAAAGGATGTAGTATTATTCAACAACAGAGACATTTGGCTGCCTAGACAGTTACCTATAGTTACCCTGAAATGTTCATGCAAAACTCATCAGCCTATCATCAGCCTACAGGCCCAGAATATCTGGCTATCTTTTTAGAGGAGCAGGTAGTAGGAATTTGAAGGACTGTTCTGCCATTTATTTTTTACATTTTTAAAGTTGTGGTATTCCTGAAGTATCTAGAGTGTTTCAATTTAAAAATCAAGTACACAATCCCATGTCGACTAGCAGCTGTTATTTGCTTATTCACATTCAAATATTTCAAAATTAATACATTAACATACAGGATTTAGAATACCTGTGTATTCCCCATCTTGCATGTTTTTTTCTTTTATATTATTTTTACACTCTCTTTAGGGACTTCTTTATTTTTTAACTATTTTTTAAATGACTATATCCTTTTTTATTCTTAAGATTGCATACATTGTTAAATACACTATAACACAGTTAGGGTTTTTCTGTCTGGACATCTTTTACTCCATATTTTTTAGCCTTTTTTGACCTGTGTGCAAATCTTTCAGCTGTTAACCTACACCTGGTTCCCTCCCCCAGCCCCCCACAGCTCTCAGCTGGTTCTGGCAGCTTCTAGGCTAGTGAAAGTGAAGCCTAAAGCTCATAGCCCAGTTGAAGTTTTATGAACAAGAACTGAGTTCAACATACCTAGAGTTCTAAAATGTTGATGCTTATGCTGTGGCAGCCATTTTACTTAGTTTTGTTGTTGTTGCTACTTAATATAGTGGCTGCTTAAAGGCTCACCAACAAGCAGAAACTCTACAATGAGCCAAGATGGGTATCTTATTTTCTTTTTAAAGCTGTCTCAGGCACTCTGGAAATTTGAGCCCCATGTTGGGCATCAAAATGATGTTGTTTTTGGTCTATACTGCTTAAGAGGACCAGTCACACATTTCTCAAACAAATCACACAGGAAGGCTTTTTTTTTTTTTTTTAATTTTACATGCTTGGCTTAACTTTGGCTTGTTTCTAGTCAGCTTTTTAAATATTATTCATTCTACTATTTGTCTCTGTCCTTTTTTCTTTTCTTACATCTGCAGACTTACTCTCACTCTTACTCTGTGGCTGGCTGTATAGGTGGGTACCTGGACCTGATGTCTCCTTCTTTCTCTGGGAACTTCTTTTTTTTTCCCCAGATGATTCTTTCTATATATTCTCTCTGTTTTTCAGCCCTGCTTATTGTTTCTTCTATCTTGCTTTTGGCCATTTAGTTCTGTAATAGACTATTAGGTGTTTTAGACAGGCAATGTAACACAGCATCACAGAGTTAAACAAGTACAACATAAACAAAAGCAACACAACTTAAATTAATATTTTATGACAGGCAAGAGCAACTGAACTAGCATGGAGGTCCTATACAAGGCATTTAATAGGTTTATGTTTAAGATTCCCATTTACCACATCCTACACATTAGCTTTGGAGACATTTATGAGAGAGAAATTGCTATTTGCCTTTTTGTTGTTTGAAACATTCAGAGTATAATAGATGCAGACTCTGATACTTTCCTCTGAACAGGTGGGTCCATTCTTCATTAGGTGAAACATAAGGAGTAATTCACTTTTTTCTTTAGATAAGAAGGTATTTTTGTTGTTTTTATTTTGTGTTTTTTACATTGTCTGAGATGGTGAGTATTACAGAGCCAGAGTTGCTCAGAATTAGGCAGGTAGAAACAGAAACAATAGATTTCTGGCAGGTCTTATTTCTTATACATTCTTGTCCTGCAAGGGAGCCAGAATGCATCTTATTAGGGAGGAATGGTGCTCCATGCAAAGAAACTACACCAACCATAAGTTTTCTGCCATGCACAAGTATTATAAATTTATATTTATTATCTCAAACATTCAATATATTATCAATTTTATATATTGTGTTGATGACTTTTATAAAATACTATATAATATGAGATGACAGAAGGCTATATGATGGGAGAAAAAATTGCTCTATTTCCTCAAATTTTTTTAGGTGAATAAATTACACTTGTACTTAATATGACTGATTACTAACTTGTATATCTGATTCATCTTTAAGAGTTTTAAATAAGTTAGTGATTCTCTCATAAGGCTATAATTTTACAATTTTATTCCTGTCCAGTTTGTATCTTAAAAACATTAATTCATGAATCAAAGTCTCTTTATATTAAAATAATAAATATAACCAACAGATGGGAACCTCGTTTTTCAATTCCTTCAGAATGTAGTTTTACAAATTACAAAGCTTTCAAGACTGAGTTTCAAATCAAACAAATTTGGAAATCATGTGTTGCCTTCTATGTCTAATAAGAGAGATACAATGCTAAGAATGGAGTTCAAGGGTTCTAGTTAATTTATGGGTGCTGCTTTAGTTCATAGTTAGTAAGTGGTTACTTTAACCAAGATGGAGGTAAAATCAAAAGACATACCTTTTATTTAATCTTATTCATGACAGTGACTCAACATGTGGCTGCCAAATAGGCATCAAATTACATCATTGTTATTTATTCCAAAGAGAGCCTAGGTCATCAGATAAAATGGTAGTAAGCCACATGGTACTCCAAAATGAGTCCATCATGAGTATATTAATTTTCTAAACAAGAGTTAAAAGGAGATAGACGAGGTGGTGCACTCTATTAATCCCAGCACTAAGAAGGCAGAGGCAGGCAGTCTCTCTGAGTTTGAGGCCATCCTGGTCTACAAAGTGAATTCCAGGACAGCACATATAAATCCTTTTAAAAACAAACAAACAAACAAACAACACATCAGCAACCAAACCAAAAGAGAACTGAATCTAAATCTTTTACATACTTGGTATTATTAAGATTATCTATTCATTTTTTTAAAATTATATTCAATAAACTTACAAATCCTAAAATACAAAAGAGTTAACATTTCAATGAAAGCTTTTAAGACAGTAAACAAAACTAAAAATAAAATTGGGGTGAAGGGTAGTAATTCAGACAATTAAACACTTAGACATTTGTGATTTGTATTGGAATTTTGCTTGTGAGTTGTGCTCATAGCCAAAGTATCTTTGAAGGTGATATATTTTGCTCTTCTTTTCTTTGTCACAGAGACAGGTGGACAGCCTGACCCAGAAGAGAGACTTAATAAGAAATTTTAAACATACATGCTTGGGCATCTAGCAGATGCACTAAAATTTAACTCCAGAGCTAGTATTTGTAGAGTTGAACATCATAAAACAATAATTCAATATTATTCATACTCAAAAGACATTTGTTTTATTAGATTGATCTAGATATCTATATATGATCTATAGCAATCTAATAACCATTGTAGATAGAAGCAGATAACCTGAAATGTTTAATTCTTATCAGTTAATGAAGCAAGCAAACAATATTCACAAGACGTTCCCAGCTAGGATTCCAAGCAATAGTGGAGAGGGTGCCTAAACAGGACTTACCCTACAATCAAATGAATGACCATCTTAATTGTAATAATAGAATCTTCATCAAGTAACTGATGGGGGCAGAAGCAGAGCGCTGTAGCCAAACACTGAGTTGAGCTCCTGGTCCAGCTGAGGAGAGCAAGGAGAGATTATATGAGCAAGTAGATCAAGCTAATGAGGAGGAGTCCCATAGAGACTGTTAATGTGAGCTAGTGGAAGTTCACTGACTCTAAATGACAGCTTAGGAACCTTCATGGAAAGAAACTGAACCCTTTAAATGTAGATGACAGTTAAATGGCATGGGCACTTTGGGGAGCTTCTTGAATATAGTCAAGAGTTTATTCCTGATGCATGAACTAACATCTCAGAGCCCATTCCCTATAGAGTAACACCTTAGTCAGTCTTGATCCTGGGGGGAGGGACTCTTTCCTACCTCAATTGGCATTGCCAGACTGATCTGACTTACCTTGATATTCCTTGCCCTCTCTGGGGAATGAATGAGGGTATAGGGTGGGTGGAAGCTGAGGGAGGATTGGGAGAAGGAGATGGAGAGGGACCAGTGGTGAGTATGGGAAATATTTAAATAAAAATTACATAATTAAAAATTACAAGCAGAATTTTCCAGGTATGGAGAGGAAGAAACACAAGGAGATCCAAAGTATACAGCAAAGATGCATGAGACAAGAGTTCTGTGCTTTCTCACTATTCCTAGCTGAAATAATAGTGCTTGTAAAGATGAAAGTTTGAAGGCCCAGCATAAAGTTTTGCATTCTAGCCTGGGCTTGATTGTAAGCCAGAACCTTTAGAGAAATTAAGTAAGCTAGGAGATTTATAGAGGAAAGGCCTCCAACCATTCTGTCAATCAGTCTTATGGTACTAAGTAAATCCATTCAGATATTAGAAATTGAAAGTTCTAAATCTGGGAAACAGTGACCATTTGTCTAATATATATTGAGGTGAAATTTGCATTGAAAGTCAGTAGAGATTCACTTGTTTCAATTCTCTTATTTGTGTTTTTAAGTCAGTCTTTAAACAAGACAGTTTCTCTTCATGTAAAATAAATTGAAACCCATGTCTGGCTTCACCATCAAGATAGACAGGGATCATTATCCTGTTGCCTTGAGAGTCCTCTACATCTGGAATGACCAAATGTGCTTGGAACATGAATGGACATCCTCAACTGTTACAATCTCAGGGTTAAGTTTCTGCAGTGTCAGTGAATGATCATTAAAGCTTCCAGTTGAGGGACTGGTCTGGCTTTCACTGAGTGGGCCTGAAGAATGTTTCAGGGAGAAAAGCTACACTGAGCCCTGCAACTTCATTGGAGCACCTCTGAGTTAGATCCAACACATTATCCTTCCCTGTCCTGTTCCTATATAGTGTGTGTGTATGTGTTTAGAGACTTCCCACTTAAATAGGACTATGTCAAGACACTACAGTGAATGAGAAAGGGCAGAGATAGAGGTAGAAAAGAAAGGCTGCCAGAGAAAATGGGAGTCAGAATTCCTTCCCCCATCCTTTTCAGACATAGTGCAAAGGAATAAAAAGAGTTTGAGCCACTAGCAGTCTCATATTCTATCCTGGGTCGTATATTAGATTTTTAAAGAGAGCTATGGACAAAGAGAATGATGAAAGTGAGGCTAGATCTAAACTTAAGTGGAATGTTTGTTATTCACAGCAAAGGAGCATCTTGTCCAACTGCATGTGGGGATTACCAACATGTCTACAGAAGAAGAGGAGATGAGGCCCCTTATAGGAGCAGAAAGGACTTCTGCGGTTAGGCCAAGGAAAGTGGGAAATATTGTCTTCAAGCAGGTAACTATCATATGTCATGACATATTTTAGAGAGACAGAGGATTTTTTTCAGACTCAATTTGATTTTTTTTGTTTCATAACAGAGAAAGTAAACAGAATTAAATAACTTACAGGTGGCTAGAAAAACAGGAGCAATGTAAAAACATACACTACTTTATCAATTACAAAGAATACCAAACAATGTTCAGAAGTATAAATCTTCCAATAAATTTTGTGAAGCTAGATTTTAATTTTAAAAATACTAAAACATAAATAATAGGAATGTACAAGTGTTAGATGTTTTATAAGATTCTAACACTTTATAAGTGATTATACTAGACACTGAGCCTAGTACGTTTGCTGTGATACTCAGACTATTACCCATGATAAGGTAACTAACTATTCCCACCAGGAAACTTGGTTGATGTATCTGGGAATGAGCTAAAGACCATGATTAAATTCAAGTGGTTTTGAAGGACATAATGTGAAATGAGGCTGAAGAGTGAGATTAGGAACAGATTGTGGAACTCCTAGAATGTCTTACTACAGCATTTAGAATTCATTCCATAAGCAATACTCAGTGACTGTTAAATATGAGGCCTGAACGTGTAATGATCAAATGTGTGTCTTGGGAAGATAGCAATAGAAGCCATGACAAATCCTGCTGCATTAACTGTAGCTTTACAGTTATAGAAAATATTAGCATGGCTTACATACAAGTTGAAAACTTTGATCAAGGAATAAAGATAAATTTCAGGAATCAGGAAAATGTTCAGAGTAACTAAACTAAAAGAATTTTACATTGATCCTCTAAGTAAAAAATTACCCAAGTGTATTATAAACAAGTAAGTATGATATAATATAGGAAATAAAATTATGCCATACTAATAATCAGACAATATTATAGAAATATTTAGAGAAAAATTTCATCTTTATTGTTTGTACAAATAAAAAAATGAAAGAAAATATTAAATTAACTTACTCTCAGTTTCTAAGTTAGGGTTAGGGTTAGGGTAGGTATGAGGAAAAACATGATTAAAATTCTACTAGTGTCATATGAATAAGAAATAATAAAAGTAGTGTAATATATTCAATTGATAACCATTGACCATGAAACATATTATTTATTGGTGAATACAACAAAAAATCCAATATTTTAAAGTATAATTGTAAGAGGATCATTAGCAGGGTATAATCAGTAAATTATCCAATATGTTCCTATCAATTTCTTTGAATTTTGTGAAAATGCCAAGAGTAGGTTATCCCTCACTACTTAAAGCAAATATAATTAATATAATCTTTATCCTAAAATTAATCAAGCATATGAATAAAGTTCACAATGAGAACTGAGATAAAGGAATATAAATCTGAAACTTTTTTGTAAATCATAAAAATAAGAAAAATGCAAAAGCTGAAGGTGAAGAGGAGTGATTGGACTTTCTGTCTTCTGTGCATCACCTGATCATTGCACATAGGAAGGTAAAACAGTTGCAGAGCCCACACATAGATCAAACAGTTACAATCCCAGTGTTTTTGGCAGAGGGAATCTTAATGCCTCATTCCTTGATGAGGACATATTGGCAGCTTGTAGTTGCTATAGAAAGAATCATTTAGACATAAAACAAAAAGATATTACTATTATTATTATTATTAATACTTAAACATAAAATAAAGTTAGGATATTACCACCTCAGATACCTTTTTCAATGTCTTCTTAATGTATTTATGATAATTTTCAACTAGACATTTTGAATGCTAGAACACTGAAGTGGCTGAAGAATACAGTTGAGGCAATCAAGTGACAACTCAAGAAATTTATGGGACACAGATGTTGAAACCCCACCCTCATTTATATCTTCCCTAAATACAGGCCAGCAGGGAAATTTCCTATAGGCCAGAAGCCCCAGAAAAAAATCCAGTTATTTGGACACTCCCAGCTATATAGCCTGACCTTATCCCCCAACATGCCCCACTCAATTATCTGACTACCACAACAGCAACCTGAGATCCAAATATATTCTGCACCCATTAAACCAAGAGTTCCTAAGTTCCCATTACAACAAGAGCAGCTACCTGAGACCCTCATTTCTCAGCAACTACTAGATCAAGAATGGCCACCTAAGACCCACAATATGTCAGCATCCACTGCATTAAGACAGGACATTGTGACACAGAATACACTACCTGCAAGTGGACCGAGAACCAAGATTGGATCAAGAGAACCTTCCTGAGAAACAGCCAAGGCCAGAACAGATTGCACAAAAATCAGCTCCCTGAGATACTAACAAATTTTGGAATAATCCACAGAAGCAATAAGCAAATATATATATATATATAAAGCAGGGCACCACCAGAATCTAGTGATCTTACAACAAGACCTTCTGATTATGGAAATGCAGAAGAAGCAGAAGGAGCAGAAAGAAACAACCTTAAAAAGCAACGTATAAAGATAATAGAAGCCTTAAGGAGGATATTAAATATTTTTTAATGAAATAGAATAAAAGAGAAACAAAAAACATGGAGGAGATCAAAAAAATCCTTGAAAGAAACTAAAGAAATCAAAACAAAACAAAAAAACCCAATCAAACAGATGAAGAAAACAATTAAAAATATTGCCAAATACTTTTTTAAGGCCACAATAACCCTGATAACTAAGTCACTCAAAGACACACCAAAGAACGAGAATTACAGACCAATTTCCTTCAAGAACATTGATGCAAAAATTCTCAACATAATTCTGGCAAACCGAATACTACAACACAGGAAAAAAATCTCAGAAATGCAGGTGTGGTTCAAAATATGGGAAACAGTAAATGTCATAGATCATACAAACAAATTGAAGAAAAAAAAACTGCATAATCATCTCCTAAGATGCTGAAAAACCTTTGACAAAATCCAACAATCCTTTAGGGTAAAAGTCCTGGAGAGATCAGGAATAGAGAGAAAATACCTAAATATAATAAAGACAATTTACAAAAAACCAACGGCCAACATTACACTTACTGGAGAAAAATATTAAAGCAATCCCACTAAAATCAAGAACTAGAAAAGGGTGTCCCCTCTTCCCTTTCTATTTAACAGTTCTCAAAGTTTTAGTTAAAGCAATAAGAGAACATAAGGAGATTAAGGAGATACAAATAGGCAAAAAAAGAAGTGAAACTATATTTGCAGGTGACATGATTATATACATAAGTGACCCACAAACTTCTACCAGGAAAACTTCTACAGCTGATAAACACCTTCATCAATGTAGCAGGATCCAAGATTAACTCAAAGAAATTAGTAGCCGTCCTATACACTAAAGATAAAAGGGCTGAAAAAAAATAAAAGAAACATCACCTACTACAATAGCTGCAAATACCATTAAATACCTCAGTGGAACTAGAATTGAAGAAGTATCAGATTTGTTTGACAAAAGATTTAAGAGATTGGGAGAAGAGAGATTAACTGGGATGGGTGGGAGGGTGAAGGGAGTTTGAACAAGGGGCTACATGGATACAAATATGACTTTATTCATAATAAAAAAAGAAACAAGAAAAACAAACAAAAAAAGAAATTGAAGAGAATATTAGAAAATGGAAAGATCTCCCTTGCTCCTGGGAAGGTAAGATCAGCACAGTGAAAATGGCAATCTGACCAAAAACAATCTATAGATTCATTGTAATTCCCATCAAAATCTCAACACGATTTTTTACAGATCTTCAAAGAACAATAATTAATTTCATTTGGAATAGCAGGAAAACCAAGATTGCCAAAACAATTTTACTCAACAAAAGAACCTCAGGAGGTGTCACCATCCTAAACTTCAAATTATACTATAGACCTGCAGTAACATAAACAGCTTGGTATTGGCATAAAAACAGAGTTATGGATCAATGGAATCGAATTGAAGGCACTTACATTCACCCATGTACCTATGAACACATGATTTTTGACAAAGATTTCAAAAATATTCAATGAAAGAAAGATAGTATCTCCAGCAAATGATGTTGGCATAACAGGATGGTAGTGTGTAGAAAAATGCAAATAGATCCAAGCCTATCACGGTGCACAAAACTCAAATCCAAATGGATCAAAGACCTCAACATAAACCCAGCCAAACTGAACTTGATAGAAGAGAAAGTGGGAAATACCCTCCAACACATTGGCATATATGACCACTTCCTAAATATAACACCAGTAGTACAGACACTAAGAGCAAAAATCAATAAGTGGGAACTCGTGAAATTGAGTTTCTGTAAGGCCAAGGACATAGTCAATAAGACAAAACAACAGCCTATAGAATGGGAAAAGATTTTTACCAACCCTATAAGCAACAGAGAATTGATCTCTAAAATATATAGAGAACTCAAGAAACTACAGCCACAAACCCTTAATAACCAAATTCAAAAATAGGTTTCAGAACAAAAAAAGGCAATTATCAGCAGAAGAATTAAAAATGGCTGAAAGGGCACATGGAAAACTGGTCAACATCTTTAGCCATCAGAGAAATGCAAGTCAAAACAACTTTGAAATACCACCTTACACCTGTCAGAATGGATAAGTTTAAAAACACAGAAAACAACCTATTCTGGAGGGGTTGTGGAACAAGAGGAACACCCCTCCATTGCTGATGAGAGTGTCAACTTGTTCAGCCACTCTGGAATTTACTATTGAGGTTTCTCAGAAAACAAGGAATCAGTCTCCTCAAGGATCCAGCAATACTGCTATTGGGCATATACCCTAATGATGCACATTTGCACCCCAAAAACAATAGCTCAACTATGTTGATAGAAGCATTATTCGTAATAGCAAGAACTTGGAAACAACCTAGTTGTCCCTCAACTGAAGAATGGATTAACAAACTGTGGTACATCTACCCATATGTACTACTACTGAGCAGTAAGAAAAAATAATATCCTAAAATTTGCAGCCTACTGGATGGATTTGGAGAATATCCTCCTGAGCGAGGTATCACAAACCCAGAAAGATAAGCAGGGATGTATTCACTCTTAGTGGACTTGAACCAACCAAACAAACAAGTAAAAGCAAAACACACCCAAACTTCAAACCACAATCAGCTTGGCATATGAAACATCTTGGACTTCCACCTTAGATTCCACCCCCTCCAGAGGAGCACCTGACTCAGGCTTGATGTTTGGATGAGGAATGCAGACTTGCCTAGAGTGGATGCTGAACTAAGCCACCTTGGGACCTTGTAATCTCCTGCACTTTCTGAGGAGATGGGGAGAAGAGAGAGCAACTTGGAGTTGGTGAGGGAGAAGGGAATTTGAACAAGGAAATACATGGATAAAAAATAAAAGTTTATTCAAAAAAATAAAGAATCTGAATAACTAATGCTGATACTGAATACTTGATAGTCAACGTAAAACAATAATGTTTTCTGTTATTGGTGATAATTATTTAATTAACCTAGACTATTGAATAAAATTTCCATTCCTGTAAAATGAATCCATGTTTCAATAAGATTCTGATTAATCAATGCTAATTAAAATCTTGAAATAATTTTTATTTAAAAATTTTTAAGTCATAATGAAGATGAATGTTCAGGATATTAAAAGAGGAAATAATCACAGGTATTTTTGCTTGTGTTTGTGTGTGCACATGCATAACACTGCATGTTTTTGGAGGTCAATGGACAACATACATTACATCATTATTTATATTTGTCATATGGTTTCTAGGGCTTGAATTTAAGTTTTCATGTTTGCTTAGATGTCACAAAAATTTAACCCATGGAGGCATCTCAATGTCCATCGCACCCTCCCAGAATTTTCTTTTGGTTTGTTGAAATCAAAGGAGCAATAAAAGTGTTGGGCTTATTCTGATTATGTGTTTTAACACGTAATAGAGAGTCATTTACGATCCCAAATGGTCTTGATTATTTATGAGAAAATATTGATAGAGAGGATCTGACATTCTCTAAAATATGATGTATTCACAAGTTACTCATATGTTAAAATAAAATCAAATTATATTTAGATGACTATTTAACTGTTTTCTGTGGTGTACAAATTCATCCACTTCTAGCTGTCAGCATTCTAGTTTCACTCATTCAAATTTCAGTGATATACTCAGTTACTACTATTATTTCTCAATGTTATTACTCCATTTATATGTATTGTATGAGTTATCCAATTACATCTGATTTAAGATTCAACAGATCACTGCACTATATATGATTAAATGGTTACCTTAGGCGGTTGACAGGACAGAAAAGTCCAAGTAGAGATTGTCCAGACAAATGTTTCTTTCAATGAGTCAGTTGCATAGTTTCTATTACTAGCTACTTTTCTCACAATTGTGAATAAAGTTAATTTGGTGTTATGAAACACACTGCACATTCATGCACTATGAGTGAGCAGTGCATATATTTAATGGCAAAATTCTTAAATAGTATGCTTTATAAAAATGTGTAAAAAATAGTTAGAATTTGCCATTATGACACAGAGTATCTAATTTTAATTTTGACAAATACTTCCAAAGGTATTATTACTATTTTCTTTGTTTACTTCAGAAAAGTATTAACATTTGATAAGATTAAATTACTCTGAAGATGTAGCAACTAAGTAATTGTATCTTTTTTGTTTATTGACATAATGTGATTGCTTGTTGATTCATAATTTATTTAGAGAAGGTAAACAAAATATAAGTCAAATTTATGACATATTTGGAAGGATACACTAAGTCTTGCCTGTTATTAAATGCCTTCAGGAATAGCTATATTCAAAAGAAGTTTGCCATTGTTGTGTTAATAGGTCCTATTGCTTTAAATCTACCAGGAATGCAAATAACTGATAATTCTGTGCTCATTAGGGAACTCTCTTGTGACTTGCTTCAGTTAAATGTTCCAACAGGCATGTTTAGCACTTCTTTGGGGATTGGTAAAGTTCCAGAAGTCTGTAAATTAAAGTTCTGCAGAGTGCTATCAAATATGCATAATGAAACCCTAGATGTAAATTAAGAAGATTTATGTGACTACATTCTGCTTACGTTATTCAATAGTAATGCCTCACAGGCTTTTATGAAGCAAATAAAATGTTGTTTTCTTGAATTCAATTTTAAATGGTCACTATGGATTCATTCTCACATTACTTGGTTCACCCATTATAAAATGAATTGCTCTTTAAATCTATAATTCAACCTAAAGTTTTAGCACAGAACACAGTCAAATTATATGGTATCCTGTTCATACTGCTCTAAAGAAGTCATCTAAAGTTGTTGAGAAGCTCACTCACATTCAGAGGTAAATATATGCTGTTTATATTAATGGGATTTCAAAGAGTTATGCAGAAATTATTAAAGAGCACACCAGTATTTATGCATATACATATATAAATGCATACATGCACACAGAAATAAATAGTATATGTTTTATTTAAAATAATTTGTATATACAAAACAAAAATATAACATTATATAGATATATAAAATATTATATATGCACATAAGTATACTTACATTTAATATTAATTAAGCAAGAGACAATAAAATAGAAAGAGATCAAGTAGGTCTATGGGAGGTTTCAGAGGGTTAAAGGGACGTGGGAGTGACATGATTACATTATAAACTGAATAAGGTATTATAAAATAATACTATTTTTTCTGATTTTTGGATCACACAGTATTTAATATTTATACTCATATAGTTAGTGATAAGTAGTATGTGATAATGGAAATATTATACTTGTAATGCAAAATTACTTTAAAGATTTATTCAAAGAGAATAATAAATAGGGCATGCCTAGGATAGTTTAAGTATCAACCATGATCTTTCAATCCCAAACCAATTACAAAACTTTTCAGTTCCTATATAACATCTTTCCTTAATTCATGTAATTAAATATAAATTTTATTTTTATAAAGTTTGTATGAATCAACTACCATATTTTAATTAATCATATCCTATATAATTATAAAAATCTCCCTCTTATAGAAATATCTGATTTTATGTCATGTACACTATATAATATATCCTATCACAATTTATATTCAGAACTGATTGTGTTTCAAATGATCTATTTGGATCTACTAAAGTGACTTTTTTTAATCCAATGTTTTATGAAAACTGACAGTAAGTACATTAGCAGAACCAATAATTAAATGATAAAATATTTATAATTTCATTTAGAAATGAGCAGTGGTTAATCCTAATAAGTATACCACATAATTCAGTTCAGAATGATGTTATGAGCAGATTGTTCAAATTACAGACACATACTGAGATTATATTTGATTCTCTATACAATAACTTGTTTTCTCTTTACATGTCTTTGGGTTATATGGAATTTCTATCACAAATGAAAACTTATCATTCCTGTTTATTTCAGAAAATTTTGTTAAAATATAAGCTCATCAACTGTATTTTCATATTCTTAAATCAAATTTCTTGACATAGGCCCAAAATATTCAATGGAAAAAAGATAGTATATTTAACAAATGGTGTTGGCATAGCTGGATGGAAGTGTGTAGAAAAATGCAAATAGATCCAAGCCTGTCACCCTGCACAAAACTTAAATCCAAGTGGATCAAAGACCTCAACACAAACCCAGGGGAAGGACATTGAATAAGGATACACAGGGTTAGGGTTAGGGCTAGGGTTAGGGTTATGGTTAGGGTTAGAATTTTTATGTGTAGCAAACTTATTTGCATTATCACCCTTGATAAGTCATGTTTATGATTTTTATCTTCTTCATAAATATTGTTAACTTTTCAGCATTTAAAAAAAAAAAGAAAAGAAAAGAAAGTGGGAAATACACTTCTACGAAATGGTGCAGGCGACTACTTCCTAAATATAATACCAGTGGCATAGATACTAAAATCAACAATCAATAAGTGGGATCTCCTGAAGCTAAGAAGCTTCTGTAAAGCCAAGGACACTGTCAATAGGACAAAACGACAGCCTACAGAATGGGAAAAGATTTTCACCAAACCTACAAGTAATAGAGGACTGATCTCTAAGATATATAAAGAATTTAAGAATCTAGAGCACAAAATCTTGAATAACCCAAGCAAAAAAATTAGGTTCAGATCTAAAATGGGAATTCTCAGCAGAGGAAATATGAACGGCTGAAAGGCACCTGAAAAAGTGCTCATTATCTTTAGCCATCAGAGAAATGCAAATCAAAACAACTTTGAGGTACCACCTAACACCTGTTAGATTGACTAAAATAAAATACACAGAGGAGAGCCTATGCTGGAGAGGATGTGGAGCAAGGGGAACACTCCTCCATTGTTGGTGGGAATGAAAGCTTGTTCAGTCTCTTAGGAATGCAGTATGACTGTTTGTCAGAAAATTGAGAATCAATTTCCCCAAGAACCCAGCAATACCACTGCTGGGTGTATACCCTAAAGATGCACAGTTGCACTCCAAAGGCATTAGCTCAACTATGTTCACAGCAGCGTTATTTGTAATAGCAAGAACCTGGAAACAACCTAGATGTCCCTCAACTGTACCTCAATTGTGGTACAGCTACACAGTGGAGTACTACTCAGCAGTAAGGAAAAATGATATCCTAAAATTTGTAGACAAATGGATGGATTTGGAGAATATCCTCCTGAGCGAGGTATCACAATCTCAGAGAGATAAGCAGGGGATGTACTCACTCACTAATGGTCTCTAAACAAACAAACAAGAAAAAAAGCCAAACATGCCCAAGCAGCAAACCACAACCACTGAACAGCTTGGGATCAGAATCACCTAGGACTGACTCCTTGGATCCCACTCCCCTAGAGGAACACCTGACTCAGTCTTGAGGTTGGGGGGAGAAAACTCGATCTGCCAGGAGTGGAGGCTGAGCTAAACAATATCGGGACAATTGGACCTTGGGACCACCTGCCGCCTGCCGGGATAGACAGGATAGAAAGTGAGACTTCTTTGTTCATAATAATAATAAAAAAAAGAAAAAAGAAAAAAAAAAGAGGATGAAAAAGTACAATGAGGAAACTTCCAAGATGGCTAATGGCAGGGGTGTGTGCTGCCAAGCCTTATGTCCTGGCTTTGATCCTTGGAATCCACAAATTGACTACCCAACATTGTCCTCTGACTCCCACACCATGGAATAAGAGACCCCTCCACCCCCAAACTAAATAAATAAATTTTATTTGTTTGTTTTAATGTAAAAAATTATAATTATTTGTATACAGATTATTAGACTTATTCTCCACCTCACCTATATCATGCCTGCTTTTAAAAACAATTCCAATATAACTTTGTACATGAGCTGCCAAAATACCATTACCACTGAATGTAATCAGACTATTAAGAATTACTTACTTTTAATCTGAAGACATCACATTAAAAAATTAATGGTGTGTTATTTCAGCATTTTTTATATTCTGAAATGACAATAAAACACTGCTAATTCATTCTACTGGCACTTAAAGTACATAGAAATCTCAACTGCAGTCTGGTATCAGAAAATACACTCTAAAATATGCATGACATAGCAGGGTAGTAATATCATTTATAGCATTTGCAATTTTATGTTATCACTAGCTTTTATAGTACTTGTAGGAGGTATGGTGGCCTTTGTGCTCACTGAATAAAATCTTCAGAAAACAGGAATTTTGAATACATATGCTTGTTTCTTCAAAGGAACAGATACACAACCTATTCTCTCTCCAGAAGCCTGGCAAAACATGTGATTTAAAGCTTGGTTTCATCTGTGCTGTCTGTGGAGTCAAGACCACACCAGATCCTCCCTCAGACTCTTGAGTTTATTTTATCATTTAATGTATAGAATCTATATTAATGGAAGATGCCACTTGTATTTTATGAAGAATTTCCATGTAGTCTTATTTATGCTTTGTTGAATAGACAGAACTGAGATAATAATCACCAGACATATTTTAACGAAATATCACTATGCTCAAATATGCCTAAATAAGTTACATTAGATCTTATTCTTGAAGGTGGAACCACCACAAACTACTAAATTGTGTTGAACCAAAATACCTTCTTGCCTTTTGTGTATTGACAATGTGCATGCTATGGTGGTCACAGAAACCCTTCAAGTAATTATGAAAATTTATGGATTTTGATGTAATATGCAATAATTTGTTATATGTATGTAAACAAGGCTGTGTAATCAATATTTCCACAGGCTTTTTTATTATGAAAAAAGGGTCTTTTAATCCATGTATCCACTTGTTCAGGCTCCCTTCTCCCTCCTGACCCTCGCAATCACTCATTCTTCTCTCCATCAGTTTATCTCCTCCCCAGCAAGGGCAGGAGGTCACTAGGTCCCAAGGAGGCTTAGTTCAACATCCACTCCAGGAAGACTGCTTTACACAGTCCCACATCAAGACTGAATCAGATTTTCTTCTGGGGGGAATGCGCTCCAAGGTGCCAGTCCCAGATGTTTCAGATCTCAAGCTGTTCAGTGTTTGTGGTTTGCAGCCTGGACATGCTTAAGTTTTTATGTTTAAAGTGCACTAATGAGTAAGTATATCCCCTGTTTATCTTTCTGAGTTTGTGAGACCTCGATCAGGAGGATATTCTCCAAATACACCCATGTGTCTAAAAATATTAGGATATCATTTTGTCTCAATGCTGAGTAGTACTCCAATGTGTAGATGTACTATAGTTTGTTAATCCATTCTACAGTTGAGGGGCATCTAGGTTGTTTCCAGGGTCTTGCTATTAAGAATAATGCTGCTATGAGTATAGTTGAGCTAATGCCTTTGGGGTGTGAATGTGCAACTTTACGGTATATGCCCAGTAGTGGTATTGTTAGTTATTTGCAGAGATTGATTCCTAGGTTTCTGAAAAATCGCCATACTGCATTCCAGAGTTGCTGAACCAGTTTACATTTCCAAAGAAAATGGCAGAGTGCTCCCTTTGCTCTGCATCCTCTCCAGCATAGGCTGTCGTCTATGTCTTTTATCTTAGCCAATCAGAGAGGTATAAAGTGGTACCTCAAAGTTGTTTTGACTTGCATTTCTCTGATGGGTAAAGATACCAAGCACTTTTTCAAGTGCCTTTCAGCCATTTGTAATTTTTCTGCTGAGAATTTCCGTTTCAGTTCTCAGTCCCATTTTTTGATTGGATTATTCAAGGTTTTGTGCTCCAGTTTCTTGAGTTTTCTATATATTTTAGAGATCAGAACTCTGTCTCTAGTAGGGTTGGTGAAAATCTTTTCCCATTCTGTAGGCTGTAGTTTCGTCTTACTGACTTTGTCCTTGACTTTAAAGAAGCTTCTCAGTTTCTGGAGGTCCCACTTATTGATTGTTGTTCTAAGTGTCTGTGCCACTGGTGTTATATTTAGAAAGTGGTCACCTGTACCAATGCTATGGAGGGTATTTCCCACTTTTGTTTCTATCAAGTTCAGTGTGGGTGGGTTTATATTGACGTCTTGATCCCTTTGGATTTGAGTTTTGTGCAGGGTGACAGGATTGGATCTATTTGCACTTACCAACAAACTACCATACAGCTGTGCCAACACCATTTGTTAAAGATACTATCTGTTTTCCACTTAGTATTTTGGGCCTCTTTGTCAAAGATCAGGTCTTCATAGGTTTTTGGGTTAATGTCTGGATCCTCAATTCTATTCCATTGATCCACAAGTCAGTTTTTTATGCCAGTTACCAGGCTGTTTTTATTACTGTAGCTCTATAGCATAACTTGAAGTTTGGGATAGTGATACCACCTGAGGTTCTTTTGTTGAGAAAAATTGTTTGGGCAATCCTGGCTTTCCTGTTATTCCACATGAAATTGATTATTGTTCTTTCAAGGTCTGTAAAAAATTGCGTTTGGATTGTGATGGGAATACATTGAATCTGTAGATTCCTTTAGGTAAAATTGCCATTTTTTCTACGTTTGTCCTACCTATTTAGGAACAGGAGTGATCTTTCATTTTCTAATGTCTTCTTCAATTTCTTTCTTTAGTGTTTAATTTTTTTGTCAAATAGATCTGTTACTTCTTTGGTTATAGCTACTCCAAGGTAATGCTATTTGCTGTTATTATACAGGGTGATGTTTTCCTTATTTTTTTCAGTCCTTTTATCTCTAGTGTATCAGAGGAATACTTATTTCTTTGAGTTATTCTTGTATCCTGCAACTTTGCTGAACAAGTTAATCAGCTGTAGAAGTACCCTGGTAGAATTTTATGAATCACTGTATATAATCATATCATCTGCAAATAGAAATAGTTTCACTTCTTCTTTTCCAATTTGTATCCCCTTAATTTCCTTTCATTTTATTGTTTTTAGCAAAAACTTCAATTACTATATTGACTAAGTAAGGGGAGAGAGGATGTTGTTGTCTAATTCCTGTTTTTAGTGAGTTTGCTTTGAATTTTTCTCTATTAAGTTTGATGTTGGCTGTTGGCTTGTTGTAAATTGCATTTATTATATTTAGGTATTTTCTCTCTATTCCTGATCTCTCCAGGACTTCTATCATAAAAGTAGTGTTGGATTTTATCAAAGGATTTTTCAGCATCTAAGGATATGATCATGTGTTTTTTTTTTTTTCATTCAGTTTGTTTATATGATGGATGACATTTATGGTGTTTTGTATGTTGAACCATCCCTGCATTTCTGGAATGAAGGCTATTTGATCACGGTGGATGATATTCTTATATGTTGTTTTATACAGTTTGCCATAATATTGTTGAGGATATTAGCATTAATGAGGGAAATTGGTCTGTAATTCTCCTTCTTTGTTGTGTCTTTGAGTGGCTTGGGTATTAGGGTAATTGTGGCCTCTTAAAAAGAGTTTGGCAATATTCCTTCAGTTTCTATGTGTGACACAGTTTGAGAATTATTGATAAAGTTTATCTTTGAATGTCTGGTACAACTCTGCACTGACACCATCTAAACCTGGGCTTTTTTTACTTGAGAGGCTTTTAATGGCAGCTTCAATTTCATTTAGGGTTATAGGTCTGTTTATGTATTTAATTTTGTTAAATGGTTCCTGTCCAAAGAGCTGTCCATTTCTTCTAGGTTTCCCATATTTGTGGAGCATAGATTTTCAAAGTATGACCTTCTAATTTTCTGGATTTCATGGGGATCTGTTCTTATGTCACCCTTTTCATTTCTGATTTTGATATATTCTCTCTGCTTTCTGGTTAGTTTGGATAAGGGTTTGTTTATCTTGAGGACTTTTTCAAAGAACCAACTTTCTGATTTATTGATTCTTTGTATTTTGTTTGTTTTAGTTTTATTGATTTCAGCTCTATGTTTGATTATTTCCTGCCATCTACTCCTTCTAGGTGAGTTTCCTTCTAATTGTTCTAAGACTTTTAGCTGTGCTGATAGTTCTCCATTGTAAGATTTCTCTAGGTTTTTCATATCAGAATCTAGTGCTATGAATTTTCCTCTGAAGACTGTGTTCATTGTGTCCCACAAGTTTGGGTACATTCTGGATTCATTTTCATTAAATTCTAAGAAGTCTTTGATTTCTTTCTTAATTTGTTCCTTGATCCAGAGGTGGTTCAGTTGAGTGATGTTTAGTTTCCATGAGATGTTAGGCTTTCTGTGATTTCTGATGTTGTTGAACTCTAACTTTAGGCCATCGTGGTCTGATATGATACATGGGTTATTTTCATTTTTTGTATCTATTGATATTTGCTTTATGACCAATTATATGGTCAGTTTTGGAGAAAGTTCCATTTGATGCTGAGAAATTTTATGTATATTTCTGTTTGGGTGGAAGCTTCTATAAATATATACTAACACAATTTGCATCATGACCTCTTTTGGACTCCTTATTTCTCTGTTGAGTCACTGTCTGGTTGACCTTTCCAAGGGTGAAAGTGGGGTAATAAAGTCTCTCACTATGGAGGTGTGAGAGTTGATGTGGGATTTGAACTTTACTATAGTTTCTTTTGCATAGATATGTGACTTTATATTAGGGACATAAATAATCAGGATTGAAATCTCCTCTTGAACAATTTTTCTGGTGATGAATAATTAGTGTCCATCCTGGTCTCTTTTAATTGACCTTAGTTTGAAGTCTACTTTTTTTTGATATTAGGATGGCAACCCCAGCTTGTTCCTTAGGGCCATATGCTTGGAAAAATTTTCCCAACCCTTTACTCTGAGCCTGTATCTCTCTTTAAGGTTGATGTGTGTTTTTTGAATGCAGTGGAAGGATGCCTTTTGTTTTTGTATCCATCCTGTTAGTGTGTGTCTCTTTATAGATTTACTGAGCCCATTGATATTAAGGGATATTAGTGACCACTAATTGATATTTCCTGTTATTTTTGGTGGTGGGTTTCATTGCTTCCTTGGTTTACTCTTAGTCATGTCTTGGGGGAATCTTAGTCTGTTGTGGCTACAGGCTTGTGTTTCTCCTGTCTGCTCTGGACACAGATTAGGCATGATTTCTGGTCAGATCATGGGGTCCTCACTGTCTGAGGCTGCCTCACTTCCACTCTGCCTTGGACACCACATGGTCACACTGTTCAGAAAGAAATCTGTCTCTCTGTGATGAAGCAGCCTGTCTTGAAGGATGGGCATGGGCATGTGTGATGTGACCCATGGGATGGCTGGGGAAGGATTCTCTCAGCTCTGATCCAGGGGAGGCCTGTCAGTGAGGTCAAATCTGGGACTGTGGCTCTGGCCCCTGGGATGAGGTCCCTGGGAGGCTCAGGGGTTGGAACTTGCTCACCTCCCACTATAAACTGAGCCTGGGATATTTGCTGTCTGAAGCTGCCTAACTTGTACTCTGCCTCCGACACCATGGGGTCACCATATATTTTTAAATTAAAATATAATTATAACATTTTTCTCTCTTTTCTTTCCTTCTTTCAAACTTTTGTCCTGTTACATTTTCCTCACACTGTCTCAAATTCATTGTATTTTTTTATACTTTACATATAGTTATATTCCCAAATATATAATACATCCTGCTAGCCTTTATATTACTTGTGTGTATTTGTTGTCAGGACTAACCATTTGGTATTGAATAAACAATTAGTGCATTTTTCCCTAAGGAAGACTAATAATTCTCCCACTGTCAGCCTCCCTTAGTGGTCTATACTTTGTTTTTTGGTGTTTGTCTAGGGTTGGGGTCAAGATTGTATATATAAGTGACCCACAAAATTCTACCAGGGTTCTTCTACAGCTGATAAACACCTTCAGCATTGTAGCAGGATTCACAATTATCTCAAAAAAATCAGTAGCCCTCTTATATACCAAAGATAAAAGGGCTGAAAAAGAAATAAGGGAAACATCACCGTTTGCAACAGCTGCAAATAGCATTAAATACTTTGGTATAACTATAAACAAAGAACTAACAGATCTGTTTGATAAAAACTTTAAATCACTGAAGAAAGAAATCGAAGAGGATATCAGAAAATGAAAAGATCTCCCATATTCCTGCATAAGTAGGATCAACATAGTAAAAATGATAATCTTACCAAAAGCAAACTACAGATTCAATGCAATTCCCATCAATATCCCAACACAATATTTTTACAGACCTTTTCATGCAATTCTCAGAAAAGATTTCCATGTTTCCATAATGTTGATAAATTTAGTGGCAAAGGAAAGTAAGTCAGCATTTTAGGACAATCAATAAATTAAAGATTAATATATTCAAATATACCAAAGGATATAAAAAGGAGAATGAAGAAAAAACAGCTTTTGAAAAAGAAATTGCGAGGGCTGTAATCTAAAGAGAACTCAGAAGAGCAAGATAAGCCAAGAAGAAAGAAATTTTGGTGTCTGATAATTCTTCCATCAAAATGTTATAGATTTTTGTAGGCTCATATGGGGTTCTCAGTTGGAGATTTTCAATTATTTTTCAGAGTAGATACATCATTTTGTTTAAGTTTAAAATATGTTAAATTAGAGTTACTTAAGAATAACATAAATTTCACATTTTTCAGCTTGTGAAGAGCCTCAACTTGTATTTTTATAAAATCTTTATTTGATTCAGCTGCAACACTACATGGAAAATTAAATGTTAAATCTATTTTTACTGAATATCTCTTTGTTTCTGAGCTTTCTTGTCAATATAATATGTCATAATTATATGAGCAAAGAAAAATCAATATATTTAACATTTTTCAATGGGAAGGTTGCCAGTGACTTATTGTTTAATTCAATTACTGCTTTTCATTTAATATCTTCACTTCCTAACAAGCAATTTAAAACAAAAAGAATCCAATTAACAATGCAAAATACAGGTTGTATAATTTAGAAGTCCAAGGAAAGCAAACATATCAAATATTCAACACAAATATAATATGTTGTCACATAAACCCTGTTTTATTTTGAGTATATGTATGATTTATATGCCATTAGAAAAAATAATGTTTTTAACCTGTATAGTATTTTTTTTTACAAGAGACACATGGGAATATGTTCACTTTGATTATACTGAAACTGATTTTAGAAGCTTTCCATTGTTATGTGACAAATTATTAAAAGCTCACTGGATTAAATAAATGTTCTCTGATGAGTCTTGGCTGGGCAGTCAGGTCATCTCTTAGTTTTAGCCTTAATTCAGTTTGTCTAATTTTATTTAGTCACATTGTAAAATTATAATGGAGCATAACATGCTTTCAACATTATTGTACTTAATCACACAATTATATTCATATTTCTGTATAATAGTGGGTTCTATAATTTAATTTGACTTAGGCTACACTTGGTCTTTCCATACCTGTAAAAGCTTGCATTTCCTAAGCAGGTGTATGAAGTAAATAGCCTGCTTTTTCCATCAAGAGCACAATGAAATTGCTAACTAGGAGCAATAAAATGTTATGTCTGAATCACATTGCCAGGAGATTGATATCCATCATCTTTGCAACATTTAATTGTGTAAGTGATTATCTTATCTTCCACAAGCACTCAGTTAGTATTACATAGGCACATACTGATAAGTCAAGGCTAGTTCAGCTTTCTCTCTCATTGTTCTACCATATAGCTAGCTGTAAGGGTGTAGTAGTACACTTAATCTACACAATTTCATTTCTATTAACAGTTAAAAAATAACATTTAAACTTGTGTTATTTAATGTTTCCATGTATATTGTAATAAAGATTTAAGTATTATAATAATTAGAAGATTATACTGAGTTGTTTTTGTAAGTCAAATCTGTGTTGTGTGTTGGCCACAAACAGCATAACATGATGTGGGAATGCTGTGAAAAACATGTTTTAAATAAACTGTTTTTGCCTTGGTGGGGCACCATAGTTAGGCAGGAAAATTGAAGTTCAGATAGGATAAGTGAGTCGAACAGACTTGATCCAGCCACCAAGGAAGAAGCAATAACAACCCAGTTGAGCCACAGGCTTGGCCACATGGCCAGATAGAAAAATGGAAATGGATTGAATTAAGATGAAAGAGCTATCTAGCAATGTACTTGAGACATAGGCCAAACAGAATGAAATTAATATAAGCATCTGGGTTATTTATTTATTTTTTTTTGGAGAAATAGTGGCCACAGGCTGGTCAGAATCATTGTGTAACAATAACGTGTTCAAATGTATTAACAGCTTTTATTTATAAATAATATGTGGCAAATAAATTGAATGCTTTTCTCTAGTCACCCACATTTCTTGTAACATGACAGGAAATTTATTTATATATTTTTTAGGAAATTTATTTTTAATAAAACATTTTGAAAAGTGCTTGTTCTTAATATCTCAAAATGTTGGTAGGATAATAAATATTTTAATTACTTTGGTATCTTTTTGTTTTATTTATGCAAATTTCATTCAAAAACTCTTATCCTCTAGAGTAAGTAGATTTTGAAGATTTCATTTGGCTAATAATTTTATGTTATTTAGAGTTATGTTAAATTTTTAAATATGTTTTTCCTAAGTTCGATTTCTGATGACCAACAGAATGTACCATTGTTTTAATACTACAAGGCAATCTCTGAGCACCAACATATGTGGTATGCTTATATGTGACATGCATGTGTGTTTTGTGTTTATGTGTGTGGGGTGTGTGTGTGTATGTGTGTGTGTGTGCACACTTGCAAATGCAAGGACCTGAATGAAGGGTACAGTGTCATGCCACTGTTTTCTCAGTTGCTTTCTGCCTTATATGAGAGGTAATAAGCATGAATTTACTAATTCAGGCCTACTGGCTGGCCCACCAATGATCTCTAGAGATCTTTCTGTCTGTCTTTCCTCAGGACTAGAACTGCAAGTCTCAGGTCTCAGTCATAAATACATACCCTTGTCCTCGTGCTTAGGGGGGCAAACACATCACTTACTAACCCATTACTCTAACATCTGCTAACTTATTAAAACTTTTTTGCTTCTTTGGCTTAAAATAATATTTGTCTCTATGTTTGTATGTATTTCCCCTTACTCCTTTGCACTATAATATTTTAGAAAGTCTTCATTTCCTTTGATTCTGTTTTGTCATGTTTAGTGTGGATTTATCATTATATTTGTCTTATTATTTTTGCTTATGTCTTTTTTAATATTATTCTGAAATTTTCAACCTATATTGTCATATGAAAATTCTGTTTTCTGAGCAAGGTATCCCTCTAAAGAGAATGAACAGCAAAAAGCCAGTTCATACACTAGGAATAAAACCTGGTCTCACTGCCAGAGGACCCACAAACTGCACAAACTTACTCAGTCTTACAACAGCAGGGAAGGGCTTGGTCCTGCCTCAACTTAATATTTCAGACATTCTTGACTTTTCATAGGAGGCCTATATTTTTTCTGAGCTGTGGATGGGGGCGAGGTGTGGGGAAAGGGATGCTGAAGGATGAGTTTAAGGATAGGAGGAAGGGAAACTTTGGTTAGTATGTAAAAACAACAACAGCAACAACGACAACAACAACCAATCTTCTAAAGAAATAATAGGGACCATGTTAATCTTCTCTTTATTGATCCCTTTTTTAGTATATAGGCAACTGTCCACTGTCTTGGATCTCAAGGGGAATTTTCAGACTGTGTTTATGTGCCTGGACTGACACCGTGGAGCAAATTTTCTCCAGAGGAACTCCTGACCCACTCTGGATATTAGGACGAAGTAATCAGATTTGCCTGGAGTGGATGCTGAGCTAATCCAATTTGGGACTTCTTACCCTTTCTGGGGAGGGTCTTGGAGGCGAGGAGGAGGGAGTCTGAACACTGACTGGAAAGGGTCAGGGGTGGAGAGGGAAGTAAGTTGCAGCAAGGGGATACATGGATAAAAAATGAGACTTTATTCTATAAAAATAAAATAAGAAAAATAGATTAAAATGAAAGAAAAATATTCTGTCTTCTAAAAGTATTATGTAATTGAATCACAACATTGTTTCAAAATTTCTATATGTTTGTATTTTTTCTTTTCATGAGATCCAAATTTCTGTGATGCTCATAAGGATTTTGTGTGGCATTAATAATACTATATATTTTGTCGGTGTTCTAATAGTTTGTAATTGGAAGCATAACCCACAATATGTATTGCATGAAGAGATAAAATAGATTTTCACAGGTATTTTTAACTGTAATATTATAAAGTATTTTAATACATTACTACATAAAAAAAGATAAATCAAATTTTTTTAAAAGAAGCACAAAATATATAATTTCAGCATCCCCCATCTTATGTAACTTGACACATTAATATAAATCAATTCTAAAACTAATATGGACCATCTCTCTTACAGAAAAAAAGTATTTTTTATCTGTATGTTTCTGCTCAAGCATTCATTCATGACAGCCAATCAATACCAAAACAAAAATCAACTAATCATATCAAAATCTTAGTAGTCTGTAAAGAGTCATACAGTGCAGACCTCAGGGAACTAAATGATAATATTGCTCTCATTTCCCCAGCCACTTTGAGAAAAATATTAATAGCAGCTTTTATCAGATAAATTCTTGAACACATACTAATTATTTTATAAATATATAATATATTGAGATTCTTGCTCATTTTTCAACATTCTCTGTACTAAACTCAGAAAATATCATTTTATACAATTGAAACAAAAATAAACTATTTAAAATTAATATTTCAATATAGTTTTTAACTCAAAATGTCTCTAATTTTTTTTCTTAAAAAGAAGATTCAGAAAGAGTCCTAATATCCCTCTAGCAGTGGCCCATTTCTTTGGACCCTATGTTTCAGCTCACAATTCTCCCACCCTGCTACTACTAACCCAGACAGAAAAAAATGTTCCTTCAGCTCCTGAACCCAGAACATTCATTCTCTATCTGGACCAGTAGGAAATCCTCAATGTACAGTTACACCATTTCATAAACACCAGGTTCAGAAAGGTAAGATGTGTCAAGATTTTTGTCCTCTTTGCACAATTTATTCATCACACTTGTTCTAGAAACTTTTTTCCCCCTCTGCTGTGAGTACCTTCATTCACCTTATGTGCACTCCACCAAGTAAAGCCAGAAGAACTCAATCTGCTCTCCATACATTTTATATACCTCTGCATATGAACATATTCTCTAATTATTACAACATATACACACACCAGTATTTACACACTTTTCCTTGCTCATGAATTTAGATTGTGAGCTCCAGTGTACAACATTCCCAAAGCCCTTTGTAAACACTTGCTCTAGATATCAGAAAATAAACAAAAGAGTACCCCAGCTTATTTCCTGTGATGAAGAGTGAATGAATAAAGTTGTATCAGTAAAAACCATGAGTCAAACATAGAAGTAAAAATCTAAAGGATCAGAACAGCAAGGGAGCAGCCACAGTCATTTCCTAACTTTCAATATCCTCAGACCAAAAATTTGAGATCTGCCCATCCACTCCCCATCATCATTTCCTATTTCTACTTTCCAGATGCTGGAGTTAAAATGTGAGCCATTACCACCCAGCTTCTATGGTTAACTAGTGGCTAGCTCCATCCTCTGATGTCCAGGAAATCTGTATTCGTCAGAACACAAACAAAATATCATACAATATTCTGACATATAGCATGTCACAGAATCAAGTCTATGAGGGCAGAGGTCATTCATCACCTGTCAACTGATCACATTTAGCTACCCAATTCACAAATCAACACTCAGTAACTCCCTAACCTAATTTTAGCAAAATGGAAATCCAAGAGTATAGCAAGGACCAAAACAAATACTCAATTCACAGGTGCTAAAATATTGTGAGGAACAACGTAATATGATATTGCCAAATTACAATGTAAAAAAAAAAAAACGTATTAACATGAAAAGCCAAGATAAAATATAAAATTACCAACCATCAATAAAAGGAATGTCAGTGATTTGGATTTGTTTCAAAGGAAAAATAGTCCAAGGAATAAATATGAATGTGCACTAAGCTCTCAATTATGCCACAAATAAATATATAAACTAATTTCAAAAAATGGGTAAAGAAACTTTGTGCCTAAATTAAGCCACAAAAGAAATGAACATAGCAGAGCTCTCAAATAATTAAACTCAAATAATAGAAAATATACATTCTTATCAGAAACTCATGAGATTCCAAAGTTGATTACATACTGAGACAAAGATCCCAAAAAACTGAGAAAAAAATATTACCAGAATTATATCTAACCATGATGTTGTCAAGGAAGAAATTAACAGAAACAGAAAGAAAAACATTTTAAAAAATATATCATCATTTAAGACATTCAAGAAAAAGTTAAAGTATCCCTAGAATAAACTATAAATGGACATGAAATAATTAAATTTATGGTATGCCATAAAGTAAATTTATTTCTTTATTATTTGCATATTTATATTTATTTTACAACCCAGCCACAGTTTCTTCTTTCTCCTCTTCTCCCATTCCATTACTTTGTTTCCTCACTGCCTGTCTCAATTCACTCAGCCTCTGTTACTATTCCTGAAAGAACAGACCTTCCAGGGATAGCAAAAAAGCATGGCATACCAAACTGTAGTTAAGACTAATTATGCTCTAATTATGAAAACAGAATGAAAAATAGATCTTCAAGAATTAGTCAAAGTTTTGGCAATACCCTATGTTTCTATTTTTAGGAATTCTACATGTATATCAAACTAGAAAACTGTCACATATAGGTAGAGAGTCTAGGTTGGGACCATTGCTGTTCCCTGGTTATTAGTTCAGACTCTGTGAGCTCCTATAGACCAGGTAACTTGTTTCTGTGGGCTTTCTTGAGATGTTCTTGGCCCCTCTAGCCCATACTACCCTTTGTTCCTTTCTTCAACAGAATTCCTTGAGCTTACTCTAATGTTTGGCTGTGGACCTCTGCATCTGATTCCATCAGTTGCTGGATGTAAACTCTCTCATACCAGTTGAGGTAGTCACCAGTCTGATTACTGTTCAGGCTAGCTAGTTCAGGCTACAAAATTGACAATTGCTAGAAATCTTAGTTGGGATCATATTTGTAGAGTCATGAAAAATGTAAAGGTTTTGAAAACAGTTGATAATAAATAGTTAATTGCTACTATAATTATACTATTTATTTAGTTGTTTTTTTCTTTGTGTCTGTCATTCAACAGAGGGAGAGAAAGTGCTTGTATAAGAGCTTTTGTGTCCCTGTCACAACTAAAGAAGTTGATATTTTGCAACATCAACCTATGTGGTAGGTGTTATTGTTTAAAAATACAGATTTGACATGTATAAATAAAAGATTATGTAAATCAAAAAAAATCCTTCAATAAAATTATGACTACATTGAGAACTGAATGCTTTCCACACACAGAAATTTTATTCTATAGCACAGAAGCATATAATAAAAGTAAAATTGTATAAATGAAGACAAGGAGGAAAAAAGGTATATTTGATAACTTGTTCTGTTAAACAAATGTATATTGAATGTAAAGTATTTGTCAGACAGTTTCCAGAATGTCATGTGATGAAAACACAGAAATACAGAAAGGTTTATTTGGGGTATCACTGAAGGAAACAGAAATGGAAACCAAATCATCTGGATTTATATAAGAGTTTTTTATTGCCTTGTCTTATCACTGTATATGGGAAAAACAAGACATTGTTATGTGTACAGAAACCCTTTATTTACTAAACTTTAGAGGAGACTCAACATTCATCACTTAAAGCAAATATACAAAGATGTATTTTTCTATAAAATTGAAAATTATAGAAAATATGAGTTTTGTTCAGTACTTGATATGAATATAGACCTTTTCCTCCATATATTTCCCCAAAAATGAATATTTGCAAAGTGTGAATATAAGGAATTTGAAATTCACTACTCCAGTGAGATTGTCCTGGTGATGATATGTTGTGTAGGCTCTAAAGAAATATTTTCTGAATATTGGAGAAATATTCAGCCACAGAGATCAGGGAGTCGTGACATATACCTTCATACCTAGCACTCTGGAGGCAGAGAGAGATCAATCCCTCTGGATTTCTGTGAGCTCAAGGCCAAACACAGCTAGGTGGTAATAGAACATAAACTTTAAACTAGCCCTTGGGATACCATGCCTCTACTTCCAGTATATGGGAAATGCAGCAATAATCCCAGTAATATGAGTGGAGAGCAGAGAAAGGTAAATTTTGTATTTTGGTTGTCTTCCCCTATTCAGGCTGAAAATTCATGTAAAGAGAATCTATCCTTTTTCATCTGAGGAATTGGCTAGATGTGAAAGGCTATGCCTTGTTCCTCTGTTTCTCTGACCTTTTAGCATTTGTCTCAATATCTGGCTCCAAGGTTATATAATTAATACTAATTAGAATTCATGCAGTAGTCCTACCAGTGCATGGGCAGACCCACAGAAAGAAACTCTACATGACACTCTTAGAGATACAAGATTTGTTACCTAAATCATGGTGCTAACTGATACAATACTGTTGTCACCAAGTTGCCAATAGACATAACAAAATAAAATTCTTTTTGGCAGGTATTTGCTAATCAGTTGAATATTATCAGTGCTGCTATAAATAATATATATATACATACATATATAATGTTTATATCTTCTAAAGGAACTATCAAGACCGATGTTACATATTGAATCCAATGTTAATGAAACATTTGATCTGGTAAGTATAAATTCATAAAAACAATAGCTTGACATACATTTTTTTACTATGATGAGCACTTCATCAGTAATTCACATATTACAATTAACTATAATGTGAATTAATACTTACCACTGATCAAGTTATTATTATAACAATCTCCTAGTGATTTTTATCTCCTACAGAATTTATAATTGTATTTTTAAAGAACTACATTTATAGATATAAGTGTTCACATTATGAATTTGGAAACATTTCTTGAATGCAATGTTTTATCTTTTATTATCTAAAGAAGGAATATGAACCTGAAAAGTAGACAGGAGAGAAAACTTTTCATTGTTACTTAACAATACTCCATGTTCAATCAAGTTTCAACTGAGAGTAACCATGTTCTTTAATGTTTATCATATTGCTAATTACAAATAATGTTATCAATATGTGCTAATCAGAAATTTTTAGTATATACTATAAAATATTTTGACTTGCACCAAAACAAGGTAATTAAGACAACTATGTTTGACTTTCTTTATCTGATTTCTTACTGATACACCTATGAGATGATCACCAGTAGTAAATAAAGATGACCAACAACCAGATAATTTTATGTATTCTGCTAATTGAAAAAACTAAAATACTATAGGTGATTTTTATAACATTAATATCTGTTATATGAATTTTGCTAAGGAGACAGGAATACATGACTATTCACCCACATCTATGGTTCCGATGATGTGACAATGTATATTACACTTCAGCCTAACTTGGTGAGTCTGTGGATCCATTTAAATTGCTCACAGCAAAATAAGAGGGTGATTGCTTACCTGAGTATGGGTGACACAAAGACGCTGACTAAGGTGACAAAATACAGGTGACAGTTGGTGGGAATTTTATGCCTGTCTTTCTGTACAACCTGTTGACAGATAGACTTGTCAGAGAGTTCCTTCTCAACAGAATTTGTTATTAAGATGCCTTGCTTGGGGGCAGTAAGTAGAAATCATACATATTTACATATTTTCTAACTTTGTAGTTTTTTATTTTTGAGTTTTATGATAACTGAAGATTTAACTACATAACATGCCAAAAACAGAGGTGAGAAATATTACATAGGATAATATTTCAAAAGTTATTTTCCAGATTTTTAATTAAAAATATATTGAAGGTATATTCATTATTGTAAGCCCTTGTTTATGTAAATGATTTGGCATTTTTGCACAATATTTCCTAAACATGCTTTGAAAATTCCTACATAGCTTATTAAAATGCTTAAAATTAGCAAAGAAAATTTATATTCCACACCAAAGGGTTTTAATGTGATCAAAAATGAATGAATAAAGAAATCAATGATTCATTTGATGAAACAGTAGGGAGTTAAATTCTTTCTTGACATCTAGTTCAAAATTGCATATGATTAAGAATTTACCTTCTATATAATTTAAGCAAAACAGCTGTAAATATTTGTTTTGTTCTTTTTTATAGCTGGGCAGTACAATAAATTCTACGATGCAATGCTCAGTATATATTCATTAAATCAATTAAATTTTAAGATTAGATAAATTTGTTCCTAATTTTCATTCACAGTTCCACTAGGTATATAAAACTTCTAAAGCCATTTTATCTCCTTAAAATGTAAATATTTTCACTTAACCAGTTATCACTTTCTTTATTTCTTTCTTCTGTGTCTGAAGCAAGAACAAGCAAAGGAGAATTAGTCTTAGATATTATTTTTAAGAACACTATCAAGCCTGATTGTTTTTTGTGTAAGAGTATTTTTATTGATGCCATTTGTTATTTTAACTTATTACTCCGTCTTCTATTAGACTAAAATTGGAATTCACTGGTTTATATTTATTGCTCATATTTGAAGCCAAACCAACAAACAAGAAAGTAAATATTGTATGGTTTTCTTAATAACGTAGTATTTTATTAAGTGAAGCATAACTAGTTTGAGATTTTCAATATAACATACACTTATTTATTTTTTATTCTTTTTTTAAGAAACAGATTATGAAGAATTACTGAACATTCATATTTAAAATGATTTATCAATGGTGGAAAAATTTCAATACCTAAAGGCTTAATTCATGATTGAATTAACTTATTTAAGGTATGTTTATCCTCATTCATTTAAAGAAAGTTTAATGTTTCTTTTGATATTAGGAGTTTTGTAAAAGTAAAAGTCCTGGTAAGAATTACACCATAAGAAAATTTAATAGGATGCTCAAGATCCTCTTCCTTATATCATAACACATATTCAGCAATTCATGTACTGAAACCTTTGGAAAAATGTAGGAAACTAGATAAGTGGCTATTCTTTATCTCAGTGATCTCATAAGATAGTCAAATTTGACCAACTGAAAACTGTGATACACTATGTTATGATGGCCCTACTATGGCACTGTGGTAGGAGATTCATACAAACTCTTCCTACACTTGAATCCTTGCATACCCCATTCCCAGATATCTACATGAGTGGAATACAGGTTAACAAAAAAATGTGTTCAATATCCCAAGTTGTTTAGGCACACTCTCAGAAAATGGAGTCTGCTTACTATATTTCAGATCAAAGTAAATTCAAAGCATGGCATTTTTAGCCACTTGAGGCATTGAAAACAGATGTTGCCTTAGTCTTTTTTATGTTTTATTATATCAGAATTTTCTTGTCGTAAATTAACATTTTCAGTGAAAACATATACATTTTGCTCATCACTTTATGTATTCATGAACACTTGTTTACAGTTGAGGGTATGAAAACCTATTGACATTTCTGTACAGATATTAAAACAAACCATTTTTATATGTTCCTTAATAAATATTAAAAGTGAAATGCCTGTGGCAAAAGGGGTAAGCTTATATATTTTTAAAACTAAGAAAAATAAAGTATTTCCTGAAGCAGCTTTTTTATACCTTAATTTTCTTGTATAACTTCATAAAAGTCTGAAATTAAATGTTTGTCATGTCTTACCATATTTTACTCTGTATTTCATAACTAATTATGCTGACCCCCTGTATATCTGTTAATATTTTATTTATATGGATTGTGAAATTACATTTTTCAAAACATTGATACAGTTTTAGTTATCACTATTATTGAGTTGAATAATTCTTTATGCCTATTAGTTTATTTTGACTTTTAGCAAATTTATAACTCATGTGTATTTTATTATATTCTGTGTTTTTTCACTTACAGATTCTAATAGAGATTTATTTATTTTCATTCATATTTTCTCCAATTTTGCTTTATGTAGAAAAATGTTTTGTTTTTTTTTTTTACTTTTCACAAGATTACAAAGATTTTTAAAATTTTATTTATTTATTTTTAATGTATTTGAATGATGTGTTTCTTCAGACACACAAGAAGAGGAAATCAGGTACCATTACCAATGCTTGTGAGCCACCATGTGGTTGCTAGGAATCAGGACCTCTGGAAGAACAGTCAATATTTTTGATTAGTAACATTATATCACAAAGAAAAAAATCAACTGGATTTATTTGAGATGATAATACCTTACGAAGCCACAATCTATGATCAAATTTTTTTTTTGCTATTTTCCCCTCCACAATAAAAAGAAAAAAACATGAGGAACAAAAAAACAACATGACAACCAGAGAAATACATTAGTCAATACATGAGTAGCTATTAAAATCATATAAACCCCATTTATTGACAAAGGTCAGAATTTAAAATGAATAAAATAGTGTGTCAGAAAACACGAGTGAGTTAAAATGTAAGAATAAATGTAAAGATTTTTTATCTAAAAGTGACAGAAACAACTAATCTCAGTAGCCAAAAGATACTTAATAATTGGACATATGTTTCAATATATGAAGAGGACTTATTGCCTTTTAGATAAATGGGTCATCATATTATGTGTCAGAGAAGACATGTGATGAACTTTATGCAACTTACTATGTAAGAAGTAAAATATACATATATAGTATGTATAAATACATATACATATTTTATGAGATATATAACATGAGTGCAAACATATACACTAACGTATATATAATTTGTTATGGTGATATATATGTATTTATATATAGTTATTTTTAGCAGATTCCTTTAATTTCAGAATACTAGAGGGAGCAGACACAGGATGTCTGAATTGAACAAAAGCCTGTTTTAAAAAAGAATTTTTTCTGACAGACAGGTCTACAATAAAAAAAAAAAAAGAAAAGAAAAAAAAAAGAAAAAAAAAACCTCGGCCTCAAATAATTGAGATAAATAAATATAGAGATTGATAGATAAATAGATGGATAGATAGATGATAGACACATACATACATACATAGATAGATAGATAGACACATACATACATACATACATATATAGATAGATGATAGATGCATGATAGATGGATGAATGAAGAGAGTGAGAGAGAGAGAAAAAGAGAGACTGAGGATAAAGAGGGACAAATGAGGAAGACAAAGATCTTAAAGCCCTTGAGTATGAGAGACGGTTATGATCAAAATATGTGTTATGAAGAATATAAAATCTTAGATAAAAATTAAGAGTATATAAGGATATATGAAAGAATAATAAGAATTTATTTGAAAAAACTTTTAATCACTAAACATACCAATATTAACATACCTTTATATGAATGAAAATATTACTAAGTAAAACACAACTAATAAATCATTTGGGATGGCTAAAATTGTGTTCTTTCTGCACTAGATTAACTACATTTTAAATGTTCAGAAATATTTGATAATCACTCTTTTATTTTAAACTGTCTATATTGCAAGAAAAGAATGCTTACATGTATTGGAGTGTCATGAACATCTTAGAGATTACCGTGTTTTTACTGAAATAGTCTCAGTATGTCACTTAAACAATTTTCTCTTCCTGTAAACAAATTTATTATCCTGACTGAAATTTAATTTCAAGAAATAGAATTGGTTCATTATTCTTGCATTATGTTTACAGAACTGATAATGTAGCCTACTAATTGTAGTATTTACAAGTGTTAATGAGATTTAAAAGTTACACTATTATTTTTGTGAATTGGAATATTATCCTTAATGCAATGTACGTCTTCTAAACAAATGAGAAAAATTACAATTTTGGTACTAACATATACTAGTAGATCTGCAATGGGACACTATAAAATTTCAATTCTAATTAAAATTTTAATCTCAGTTCAATTAAGATATTTCTTTATAAATATGCTACATTATTATTGTACTTTCTTAAGGACTAGATTTTTATTCTGTCTTCCTTATTTATTCATATGAGCACAGAACTCCCTTGAGGTAATATTCTTATAAATATTATTGTTTTTATGTGTGATAAAACAAAAACATTATTGAGTATTTAAATTTGTTTAATGGAGTAAAAATTATTTGGAATATACACATATAAATATATATATATATAACTAATATAACTAACATATTAGTCTTTCCTCACAACAATTTCTGAGTTATTTTTATTTAATTTATTAATACATCTGAGTGATTTATCAGTATGCGAATGTGTAAATTTGTTCATAACACTGATGAAGGTCAAAATTAAAATTTTCCTGGTCTATATCAGTAGTTATTGATGGTAATTATCTCTCATGTGAATGTTGCAAAATGAATCTTGGTCCTCTGAAAACACAATAAATGCTTTGAACAACCAATCCATACTCCAGCCCCAGTTCATAGGTTTTAAAAGAGTTCTTTGTGTCTGATTTTATGTGTATGCCTGTGTACTGCTAAAATTGATATTATATTGAAGCTAAAATTAATCAAGTTGAAATACTAGAGAAATGGTTGAGTATTAAGGCTTGCTTACTGCACTTCCAGAGGACATGAGCTCAGTTTTCAATATCCTAATCTGATGATCACATGTAGCCATAAGTTTCCGGCCTAGCCTAGCTCCAAGGCTCAGACTTGCAGTTTTGCAGCCTTATTCTCAAATAATATACAAAGGCTTATATTAATTACCACCTGTTTGATCTATGGCTCAAGCCCATTAACAACTTTCTCTTACAATTGAAATCAACCCATTTTTATTAATCAGTGTATTGCCACATGGCTCCGGGTCTTTACCTGTGTTCCATTACATATTACTTTTCTTTGTAGTATCCTACAAATTCCCTTTGTCTCTGCCTTTTTCCTCTTTATCTAGGCTTGAATTTCCCACCTGGTTCTAAGCTGCCTTGCTATCCATAGTTCAATACAGACTCTTTATTAACAAATAACAATAAGATATATTCACTACCTACAGAAAGACCTTACATATTACTTTCCCTTTTCTGACTGTTTGAAAAGATATGTTTCAATTACACCATAGCAAAATTACATAGAACAAAGCATCTACTTACCAATAATATTTAGTCTACTTGTATTTAGCAAAATTAAATAAAATATTCTGTCATCGACCTTTTCCTTATGAGTCCACATTTTCATATTCAATTTAACTTTTTATTATAACTAAGGAAAACTACAATTACAACAATGTCATTTTTAGCTCCATCAAAGACTACAGAAAGATATGATATTACCTGAGTAAACAGGAAGGGCATTGCCTCTAAATTCTAAAAACATAGGAATATCTGATTATGTGGACAAAAGTTTCTTTGCAATGTTGGGCAATTCCTCTTTAGCCAACAGGCTTAAAGTCTCTGGCAGACCTTTCAGTGAAGCAGGAAATTTGAAGAACTGCTTTGCCTGTTCTGGAAATGACTGCCATTCATTCTTTCTGTGTCCTCTAGAATGTCTGGCCGTCTCTGTGAAGCAGAGACCTGAATGACCCTCTTGTCCTGACCAGTGCAATGAGAAAACAGGACCCATGACCTAAAGAGGAGGAATAAAAGGAACAAAAGTCAAAAGAAATGGTAGCAAGACAGTATTCTGATCAAGCCACAATTTTTTTTTCTCGGGGGTTTGGATAGTAAAGAGGGATGTGACAGGGCAGAGGGTTATGGGAAAGGGTTGCTAGGCAACCTAGACTTGGAATGTCTTAAGTGCAGGTTATTTGAGCATTTTTTTTTAATTTTTTTCTTCTTTATTGTGTATTTAACAAAAAACCAGTAAAATGAATTTAAAATGAGGAATAGTTAACAATAACTATAAAGAGGATAAGAATCATAAGCATGGCTTATCAAGGGTGGTAATGCAAATAAGATTGCTACACATATATTTACTTTGTGTTCAGCTTTCCCTCTGATTTTTTTTTCCATCCCTGTATATCCTTATTCAAGGTCCCTTCCCTTGAGCATGTTTTTTGACAGGAAGATAAAGCTATCGCTGACAGATTAGGGCAGGTCACATAACTTCTGGTAAATGGCTAACCGGAGAGAAACAAAGACTCATATACTAAAATGACTAACAATAACTCAAAATAAAATGGCTAATTCATAAACTAAAATGGCTAAGCTAGAATGGCTTACTAAAGCTTATACAGGCTTTGGCTATCAGCACCTACTCAGGTTCTGGCAAAGTTTCGGAGGTCACTTTACTATGGGTCCTGAATGTCCAGTTTAAACAGCATACTGTCAAGTAGTCAAGGCAAGAACAGTTGTGGTGAGATTAGCTGGCAAAGCATGGAGGCCTGTCTCTGGAATGCCAGAAGCCTAAATGGGTTGTGGTCAGACTGCATTGATATGCTCAGACAATGACTTCTCTTTCCTGTTTGGTTCCTGAACCCTCAGAAGCAGGTCAGACAATTCATAGTGGAGAATCCACTCCCTAAGGATTGTCTTAAAATTTGTTTTGTAGCTGTATTTGTATAACCCCTTAATAAATATTAATCCTTTATATGATTGCAAGTGAGTATTTCTGTGATAAACAGTCTTTTTCCAAGTGTCAAAATTTTGACTCAAAGAAAGTAAACTCCATTGGAGTTTTGATGCTCTTCATTGTAACATGTGTTTTTGTCCAAGAATAACTCTAATTTTTGGACCTGATCACTGCTGCTTATCTTAACCAGCCATCCCAAAGTCACAGAGAAATACACAGAGGTTTTTATTAATTTCATGCTGTTTATCCTATGTCTCTGGCATATTTTTCACCTTAATTCTACCCATCTTCATTAATCTGTCATGCCATGTGGTCTGTGGCTTACCTATTTTGTTACCTCTTGTTTCTCAGGTGACTGGATCTTATCTCTGTTTGATTCTGCCCTCCTTCTTTCTGCCTATGTTCCAATAACTCTGCCTACATCTAAGGTTCCTGATATAAGCCAAAACAGTTCTATTATTCACCAATTATAGAAAGACATTCCCACATCACTTCCCCTTTTCTGTCTAAACAAAAAATAAAGCTTTCAATTTCAATATAGCAAAATTACATATAGCGAAACAGCTATCAGGTAAGAATTATAGTTATAATATCTAGTCTATTTGTATTTAACAAAATTCAAGAAAATATTCTACCATCTGCCTTATCCTTGTGAATCTAAAGTTTCATACCTATAATAATAACTAAAAAATTCTACTTGTAACTATCTAATTTTCAGCTACATCAAAGATCACAGAAGGATATAATAGTACCTGAGTAAACGGAAAATGCAAGCAACTTCTAAAATCTAGAAATGGCCTAGACAGTCACTCTAAGTTTCTTTGTATTGTTGGGGCATCAATCTTATCCCTACAGGCCCAGAGTCTCTGGCATACTTTTCAGTGAAGCAGGAAATCAGAAGAACTGCTCTGCCTATTCTAACATAGTTTATCAGTCACATCTCCTTGAGTCCTGAAGGATGTCTGGCAATTTTCTCTGCAAAGCAGCCAACTGAAGGACATTCTCAGCTTGTTCTGCCAAAGTAGAGAGGTCACTTTTCTATGGGTTTTGCATGTTCAGCTTATTATACAGCATACTGTCAAACAGTCAATATAAGAACAGTTTCTTCACCAGTGGCTAACCTAACCATTGCCACAAACAAAGTGAATTTCATATGGGGCTTCTACAATGTCCCATCATTCTCTTGAAATAAATTGACACTACCTGGAGTAGACCTGTCTAATTGTCCAGAAAAGTCTAAGTTCTTAAAATATTTTAAATGTCATATTCTATAGGTCTTTGTAGTGTTTGAAGTCTATTTATCTAATTGAAATATAGCTTTGTATACCTAGGAAATCTAACTAATATAACTATAAGTGTGGTTATCATAGATGACCATTAATCTGCATTTCTTTTTTATACATTACAATTTTTTAAATGAGTTACATATACACCATACATTAAACAAGAGTTAAGCAAAACAATGTTGACCTTAAATTTAAATCAATAAACCAAATTCTATACCAATTTAAAATATTTTGAGATTAACAGATGAGTTTTGGATTAGAGTAAATTCAATAATCTATTTTTAAAATTATTCTTATATCATATCCCCTTTTCTTTCAGAAAGATATTATGTATGACCATTGACCATTCATAAAAAATCCAACCACTTATAAACAATATTTTGGGAATGTGGGTACTTCTATTACTACTTCCTGCTGACTAAGGGACACTGGCAATCTTTTGAGGGTCATGAGGCTGGATCATCTTAGTTGTAGCCTTGAAGCTGATGTAGCCATCTCTTTCCATCAAAGATTTTCAAATGGTCTTTGTTGAGAAAACCATAATATCCTGGAAACAATCTACAGGTTCTCAGTTTCTGTGGAAACAAAAGCAGAACCTCTTTTCCAAAGCAGCATATTCTTAGATTGAAATTTCAAAGGCAAGATACCTTTGTAATACATATGTTTGTTTCATTTAGCAGCCTTTTCAGTCAAATGTTTTTCTCATTATCAAATGTTTCTCATTATCAAATTTCTCATAATCAAAAGTTAGCTCATTAATAATTAAATAATTAAAAGAAAACACAATAATAACCATAATTCAGACTCTTTGTGTATTTTCTATTTTTATGTGGCTTATTATATTTTTACTATTTTATTTCTCTTTGTGATAGCTTCTCTTCCCTATATTTCTCCCTTAAGCCTATGTATATTTTACACACATTGTAACCAATTTAGAGATTTTTCTTCATCTGAATCTGTTTTATTACACATCGTTAATCATTTTCTAACCAGAAGACCTTTTAAAATTCTATACTATAAAACACTGGTTTTACTGATGATTCTGTTCCTCCCACTTGGCTTTTCAACATGGTAAAGGCTATGGAACTATGACATTTTCCCAATTCTTAGAAAAGTATTAAATATTGTGGAACTTTTTACCAACCCTACTTCAGGAAATTTTAATTTCTATATGCTACCATGTACAGTGCTGCTGACTGGTGCTCACTGTGATAAGTGTCTTGGTAGCAGGATCTCTTAACATGTCACACAGTTTTTACCAATAAATCTGAGTTAGGAAGCCACTCTTGAAGAATCCATGCCTCTACTCACTGCTAGCAAACAGAGCAGTCCCAAAATATGTTGCTACCAAGAAACCATCTTTGATTCTGTTCCTATTTCAGTCAATATAAACAGAAACTTTAGATCCATTATATTCATTTTGTTGCTTATACTGAGTCTTCTGTGAGACTTCAGAAACAGGTCTTGTTATAGCTTAAACTGCCTGCTACAAACTGGGCATTAATTTGTAGCGCAACTCCACACACCACTCTGTACTACAACTCACTTCAGAGATAAAACTCAGAAACCCACTTTGGCTACATTTCTGTGATCTAGAATCCTTTTTACGCTTTCTCCAGCTTCATGTGAGTATTCTCCCCCACAGTGAAATGTCATCTATAACATGAGGTTTCTGGCCCATATGGCAAAGGTCCAGACAAGCAGATCTACAGTCACAGACCAACTAGTCCCATTATCCAGGTCTGACTGCCCTGCTTTACACCCAAAATGACTCAGACACTTATATTAATTATATTCAGCTTGGCTTATGTCTTATGCATATTGGTAGCTAGCTCTTTTATCTTAATTCAACCCATTTCCATTCATTTATCTTTCCACATGGCCCGTGGCTTACCTGTGTTAATATTGCATGCTGATTCTGTCTGACTCCATCCTCCTTCTCCTCCCTATGCTTTTATTGCCTGCCTAATCCTAAGGTGCCTGACATAGGTCAAAACAGTCTTTTTATTCACAGCATATAGAAAGACATTCCAGTATCACATCATCCATATGATGTTTTTTTGTGCTCTCAGGGGCAGACCTGTCTCACTGTCCAGAAGTTCTTAAAACATATTAAATGTTATATTCTATAAGTGTTTGAAGATTCCTTATCCAATTCAAGTATATCTTTGTATATTTAAAAATCTAACTGATAAGACTATATGTAGATTATCATAAATGACTATTAAGTTATGTTTTAAATTATACATTACAATTTTAAATGAGTTATATAAATCTATTACCTAAACGAGAGTGGGAATACATATACAGTATAAGAACAGTAATACTAAATTTGTATCAATAAACTAAAATCTATACTAATGTAAAGTATTTTAAAACTAACAATAGTTTTTTTGGATTAAAGTAGAATCAACAATTTATCTTTTTTATATATTCTATATTATATCTTCCTTTTTCCCCCAGAAAGAGATAGACTATGAACATTTGTCATGGGATTATGCTGGTAATGTGAAAGAAACATTAACCATTTATAATAAAACAAATATTTATAAGCAATACTTTGGGAATTTTCACAGACATTTCCATACTACTACCTGCTGATTGGGGAAAATTAAAATCTTATGAAGAACCTGAGAAAATTCAGAGTCCCGATTAAATCTTGGTTATAATAGTGTATGAGGCTGCATTATTTCAGCCAGTTGCCTTTAATGGGTCTTGGTAAATCAAAATATATTAGCCTAGAGGCAAGACACAGGTTCTCTTCTTCTGGGGAAACAAAATTAGAACTAGCATGTTCTTATGTCAATCAAAGCACAGTTAACAAAATAATTGTGTTAAGAATATCACATCACAACCAACAAGAATCCCAGTGATCTTTTATTTATTTATTTTGTTTTGTAGTTTTGTGAGATAGTATTTCACTTTGTAACAGTTTTGGCTTTCTTTAAACTCACTTTCTATAGCTGGTTGGATTTGAATTCAGAAAGATCTGCTTGCTCGCCTCCCAAGTTCTGTGATTAAAAGCATGTGCCACTATGCTGGCTCAATCTTTACAGAAAGATTATAAGATTTTAATATCTCTATTAAATGAGAGTTTAATTTTTTGTAAGATAATTTATTTTTTGATAATTTTTATTTAAAGATTGTTTTACAAACCCATAAGTTGCCCTTTTCTCCTCTTATTCCACTCATCTCCCAGCTTCATCCACCCCACTCTCTCATCTAACCCTCAAAGAGTAAGGCCTCCCATGGGAAGTCAACAAAGTTTAAAATATCAGGTTGAGGCAGGACCCAGTCCCTCCTCCTTGTATTAAGGCTGAACATGGTATCCTTTTACAGGAAATGGGTTAAAAAAAGCCAGTTCATGAACAAAGGATAATTTTTGGTCCTATTGCCAGAGACCCCACCAAATGCTCAAAAGACACAACTGTCATTGATATCTAGCCAAACTAATCAAAAAACAGAGAGAGAGTGTTCAAATCAACAATATCAGAAATGAAAAGAGGGACATAACAACAGACCCCCAGGAAATCCATTTTACCTCTTTCAATATCATAACTATTGTGAATAGTGGTACAATAAACAGTGAAGATTAGATATCATTTGAGCATATGCCTAATACCCAGATACTGGTAATTGGACATGATTTTAAACTAAATATTAATAAATTAACTTTATGCCCATAGAGTTTTATATCTCACAACTTTCAACAGAGGATTTTTTATTTTCAGTAAATAGTGACTAAATTAAAGAAATACAACTACGCAAACTACAGAGAATAGATGACATGAAATGCTCAGTCAAAAGGGGATTTCTTCATCACAGCCTCTCTGTCAAAGAATCATGAGACATTGTGGAAGACGAACCATAAAGACTGTAACAATATCATGTGGCAAATGAATACAAAGAAATGATAACCCAGAAATAACAGGCGAGTAGCACCTAAGATATTCCAACATTTTTGAGAGCAGTCATAAGATGCATAAAAACTCAAGCCACAACAAGTATAAAAATGGAGACAAAAGCCATGAGGCCCCATACCAGCTGGAGGTACTTTTGGCAGATGGCAGTTCCTGGGAGAGATGGGAAGGAAAGGAAAGAGAGACGGGGGAAGGAGGGGGAGGAGAGTGGGAGGGGGAAAAGGGAGGGAGGAAGGGAGGGGGGAGGGAGGGAGGCAGGGAGGGAGGGAGAGAGAGAGAGAGAGAGAGAGAGAGAGAGATATTTTTCTTTAAGTATGTTGTGTTGGGTAAATGGGCTATGCTTTAATAAAAGATCATATTTCTAAAAATATATGAGCAGCCAAATTCAGTCTTGGTAGTTGGAAGCAGAAAGATGGAAAACAGATTTGGGCTGGTAAAGTACTAGAGTATATGTAGGAAAAGAGTGGGATGCTAGATATGTTGAAATAATCTGTACCATATTCTCAAATAAGAAGTAAATTTTTTTTAAAAAGACTAATATAATGCTTTTGAGAACAGTGTTATGTTTTTTCTTCTCTAAATTTTTTCAACTTACAAGTACATTTTGTATGAGTTCAGGGTTCTGTACTTCAAAGGCTTTCCATAAGTGATGTCAAGCAATTTCGTTTGAACTGGAGCTGTCAGGTTCAAGAGAGATATTGAAGGTGTCAGGACCCTAAGGACACTAGAAACTTTGCTAGTTTCAAATTAATTTAAAGTATATTAACATCAAACACTGTGAAATGCTGATTAGTGATATCATTACAGTAAATCTGTGAAAATTATTATAAGTTTTTCTTTGGTGATGACACTGCAAAGTTAAGGATCCATACATTTTCTTGCTTCCAGGATTCTACTTTCCTTTTATTCTTAGAAATTTAATTTTAGAGTGACTGCTAATAGTAAATCACCATGTACTGGATGTATTTGTTTCTTTGAGAAATTATAAGCAAATCAAGCAATGACATATAAGTTTAAGTTTGCATAATTTTTCTTTTACAATTACAATGTAGTAATTTTGCAATAATATGCTTTGAAGTCAGCTAGTAGTAGCAAGATTGTTTCATTTATTACAGGTTCAAAAACAGGATAATTATTATTTTAAATCATAACTTTTAATTAATTTTTAATGTGACAATATATGATCCACATAAAAACTCTAAGAAAAAGTATCTGAAAGTACCATTTGGTGTGGCAATTTTTTAGGTAATAATATTATCTAAATATTATTTAGAATATTTTTCACATACCAACAGAAGTTTATGGGAAGAATTTAAGTGAAGACTGATAAACTTATATCTTATTTCCAAACACTTTAATATTTGAATACCTAGCTAGTACAGAAATAGCAAACTATTGCAGTAAGATAAAATATTTCAGCTTTTTACTATACAGAAATTTCCAGTTTTGTAACAATGGAAGAATTTTTAGTTACTTTGTTAATATAGTGAATATAGTGAGAAAACACCATTGACTAAGATAAACTATAAAAGAGACTGGCCACTCTGCTGCTGCAGCACAGAACACTACCTGCCCAGAACACAGCAGTGGAGGAACAACTGGTTCCCTTGGTCCTGGGCGCATACCTTGGAGGTATGAATCCCTGCTTCAGTGGGGAGGACAAACTGTACAGAGAGGGACTGGCATGGTAGCAGCAGGGAAGCAGGGGAGTTCCTATGAACAGAGCTGGGAGATCAGAGGTCAGAAGGTGACTTCTGCCACATAACCCGGGCCCTGAGCCGGCTTCTTGGCTTTGACACAGAGCACAGCCCACACAATTCATAGCTGGTGTAATAGCAGGGGTGAGCAGCCAAATCCCTGCGCACATAGCTGAGAAGTGAGAGGTCAAGACGTGCCTACTGACATAAAACTGCAACCTCATAAGAACAGCTGAACCTCTGAGAACATAGCTAGTTAACAGACTTCAAAGCCTTAAGAGACCTCAGGCCAAAAACTCACTAGGAGCTGAACAAGAACTAACCAAGAGAAAATTGGGAAATCAATGGGCAGACAGCAGTACAAGAAAACATACAACAATACAAAGGTTAACAAAACACCACCAGAAGAATCAAGTGGTTCTATGCATTAAAGACCTGAACATAACAAAGAAGATGGAACAGAAGAAAATGACCTGAAAAACAGCTTTAAGAAATTAATAGAAGCCTTAAAAAAGAATATAAAAAACTCTCCTAAAGAAATAAAAGAAAATACAAACAGAAAATTAGAGGAGATGGATAAAGCCCTGAAATAAAATAAAAAAAAAAAAAACCACAAAGAAAAAGAAAACAAACAGGTGAAAGAAATTTGCCAAGAATCAAAAGCTGAAATAGAAACAATAAAGAAGGCACAAACTGAATCAAAACTAGAAACATAAATTAAAAAAAAAACCTCAGAACTACAGATTCAAGCATAACAAACAGAATCCAAAAGATGGAAGAGAGAATCCCTGGGGTAGAAGACTGAATAGTGGTAGTAGATATATCAGTTAAAGAAAACACTAAAAAACAAAAAGTAATAGCACGAATGTCCAGAAATTTTCGGACATGATGAAAAGACCAAACCTGAGAATAATTGAAGAAGGAAAAGAATACCAGCTCAAAGGCTCAGAAAATATATTCAACTAAATCATAGAAGAAAACTTCCCCAACCTAAAGAAGGAAATGTCTATAAATATACAGGAAGCCTACAGAACACCAAATAGACTAGACACACAAAAAAAGACTACTTGACATATAATAATTAAACCTCTAAACCTACAGTATAAAAAAATATGAATAGCTGCAAAGGAAAAAGTTCAAATCACCTATAAAGGGAGACCCATCAGAATAACACTCATCTGTTCAATGGAAACAATGAAAGCAAGAAGGTCTGGGTCAGACATTATACAGACACTAAAAGTGCATGGATGCGAACCTAGAATACTGTACACAGAAAAACTACGAATCAACATAGATGGAGTAAACAAAATATTTCACTACATAACCAGGTTTAAACAATACTTAATCACCAACCAGACCCTGCAGAAAGCCCTAGAGGGAAAATTCTAATCTATGGAAACCAGAAACATCCATGTAACCACAGAAAATTGATAAGCCCATAGAAGAAACCTCCCACCAAAAAGAAAATGCAATGTACTATCAAAAGTGAAGGAAAATATTGATCTTTGGTCATTAATATCCCTTAATATCAATGGACTCAATTCACCTATGAAATGACACACCCTAACATGAGGGACAAAAAAACAAAACAAAAAAACCCATCTTTTTGCTGCATACAAGAAATGCACCTCAACTTTAAAGACAGACACAGGCTCAGTGTAAAGAGTCGGGGAAAAAAACTTTGCAATCAAATGACCCTAAGAAACAAGCTGGTGTAGCCATTCAAATATCTAACAAAATAAACTTTAAACTAATATCAATAAAAAGAGACCAGGAAGGTGACTAATTATTTATCTCAGGAAAAGTTCACCAAGATGAAATCTCATTCCTGAATATCTATGCCCCCATCACAAGGGCACCTACATATGTAAAAGAAACAATTCTAAAGCTTGAACCCCGTATCAAATCTAACACACTAATAGTGGGAGACTTCAATACCCGACTTTTACCCTTGGATAGGTCAACCAGACAGAAACACAACAGAGAAATAAGGGTTCTAGCAGAAGTTATGGCCCTAATGGCCTTAGTAGATATATACCAAACCCTTCACCAAAACAAAAAGGAATATACATATTTCTCAACACCACATGGAACTTTCTTTAAAATTGAACACATACTAGGTCATAAAGCAAATATCAACAGGTACCAAAAAAATGTGTATAACACCTGGAACATTTCAGATTACCAGGGTCTACAGTTAGAGTTTAACAACATCAAGAATCACCAAAAGGCTAGCAACTCAACTGAACCACTTCTGGGTCAAGAAAGAAATTAATAAAGAAATCAAAGACTTAATTGAATTGAATGAACATAATTCCACAACATACACAAACTTATGAGGTAATATGGAAGCAGTCGTAAGGGAAAAATTCATAGCACCAGATGCCTACATGAAAAGACTAGAGAAATCCCACAGAAGAGAACTATCAGAACAGCTGAAAACCCTAGAACAATTAGAAGCAAACTCACATAAAAGGAATAGATGGCCGGAAATAATCAAACTTAAAGCTGAAATCAAAAATTTTGAAACAAAATAGAACAATACAAAAAATCAAGGAATCAAACATTTGGTTATTTGAGAAAGTCAACAAGACAGATAAACCCTACTAACCAAAAAGCAGGGATAGAGTATCCAAATCAATAAAATCAGAAAAGAAAAGGGGGACATAACAATAGAAAACAGGAAATGCATAGAATTATCAGGTCATACTTTGAAAATCTATACTCCACAAAAATGGAGAACATAAAAGAAATGCACAGCTTTCTGAACGGGTATAATTTACCAAAATTAAATCAAGAGCAGATTAAAGACCTAAACAGTCCTATAACACCAAAGGAAATTGAAATTCTCATTAAGCTCTCCCAAATAAGAAAAGTCCAGGCCCAGATGGTTTCAGTGCAGGGTTCAACCAGACCCTCAAAGAAGAACTAATACCACTCCTCAAACTGTTCCATACACTAGAAACTGAAGGAACATTGCCAATCTCTATTTAAGATGCCACAATAACCCTGAAACCGAAGCAACTCAAAGACACAATAAAGAAAGAGAATTACAAACCAATTTCTTTCATGAACATTGATGGAAAAATTCTCGACAAAATTCTGGCAAACTGTATGTAACAACATATAAAAAAATATCATCCACAACCTCTTCAGCATAGGCTGTCATCTGTGACTTTTATCTTAGCCAATCTGACAGGTGTCAGGTGGTATCTCAAAGTTGTTTTGATTTGCATTTCTCTGGTGGCTTAATATTTTGAGCACTTTTTTTCAGCCATTTGTAATTGTTCTGTTGAGAATTTCCTTTTTTAGTCCTGAACCCCATTTTTTGATTGGGTTATTCAATGTTTTGGGCTCTAGTTTCTTGAGTTCTTTCTATATTTTAGAGATCAGTCCTCTATCACTTGTAGGGTTGGTGAAAATCTTTTCCCATTCTGTAGACTGTCATTTTGTCCTATTGACAGTGGACTGGGCTTTACAGAAGCTTCTCAGTTTCATGAGGTCCGATGTATTGATTTTTGTTCTTAGTGTCTGTGCCACTGGTGTTATATTTAGGAAGTGCCAAGTGCCAAGGGGAATACTTTTTCATTGCTGTTGGGAATGTAAGTTTGTTCAGGCACTCTGGAATTCAGTATGGCGGTATCTCAGAAAACTGGTAATCAATCTCCCCAAAGATCCAGCAATACCACTTCTGGGTGTATATCCTAAAGACACACATTCACACTCCAAAGGCATTAGCTCAACTATGTTCATAGCAGTGTTATTCGTATTAGCAAGAATCTAGAAGCAACCTAGATGCCCCTCAACTGAACAATGGATTAACAAACTGTGGTACATCTATGCAATGGAGTACTACTCAGCAGTAAGAAAAAATTAATATCATAAAATTTGCAGGCAAATGGATGGATTTGGAGAATATCCTCCTGAGCAAGGTATCTCAAAGCCAGAAACATAAGCAGGGGATGTACTCACTCATTAGTGAACTCTAAACAAATAAAAGCAAAAAAACAAAGCATATCCAAGCTGAAAACCACAACTCCTGAACAGCTTTGGATTTGAAACTTCTGGGAGTGGCACCTTGGATTCCACTCCTTCTAGAGAACACCTGACTGAGTCTTGATGTTGGGGTGAGGAAACTGGATCTGAGCATGGTGAACTGAGCAATATTGGGACCTTGGGACCTCCTGCCCATGCTGTGGAGGAGATAGGGAGATGTGGAGAAGAGAGAGTGACTGGAGGGTTTGGGAGGGGGAAGAGACCTTGAATAAGAATATACATGGATACAAAATGTGACTTTATTCGTAATTAAAAAAACAGAAAGGAAAAAAGAAAACATAAAAAAAATCATCAACCACAATCAAGTAGGCTTCATCTCAGAAATGCAGATATGGTTCAACATAAGAAAAACTGTAAATGTCATCCATTATATAAACAAATTAAAGGAAAAGGACCACATGATTATTTCCTTAGATGAAAGCCTTTGACAAAATCTAACATGCCTTTATGATAAAAGTTGGGGACAGCAGTAAAACAGAAAAAATATCTAAATATAATAAAGGTGATATACAAAAAGCCGACGACCAACCTCAAACTAAATAGAAAAAAACCTCAAAGCAATCCCACTGAAATCAAGAACTAGACAAGGCTGTCCCTCTCCCCTTATCTATTCAACATAGTTCTCGAAGTTTTAGCTAAAGCAAAAAGAGAACAAAAGGAGATTAAGGAGAAAAAAATTGGAAAGGAAGAGTTCAAAATATCTCTATTTTCAGATGATATGATTGTATACATAAGTGACCCACAAAATTCTACCTAGGAACATCACCTTTTATAATAGCTACAAATAGCTTTAAATACCTTAGTGTAACTATAACCAAAGAAGTATCAGATATGTTTGACAAAAAGTTTAGATCTCTGAAGAAAGAAATTGAAGAGGATATAAGAAAATGAAAAGATCTCCTGTGTTCCTGGATAGGAAGGATCAACATATTGAAAATAGCAATCTTACCAAAAGCAATTTACAGATTTGATGCAATTCCCATCAAAATCCCAACAATTTTTTACAGATTTTGAAAGAACAATACTCATTTTTTTTTTTTTTTGGAATAACAGGAAAGCTAAGCTTGCCAAAACTATTTTGCTCAACAAAAGAACCTCGGGGGCATTACCATCCCTGAATTCAAGTTATAATATAGATCCACAGCAGAAAACAGCCTGGTACTGGCATAAAAACATAGTTGTTGATCAATGTAATCGAATTGAAGACCCCCAACATTCACCCACACACCTATGAACACTTGATTTTTGACCAAGGCTTTTTTTTGTGGGGAAATTTTTAGTATGGAGTATTTTATTAGTATTTTTAGTATGGAGTATTTTATTAGTATTTTTAGTATTTCAAGGTTACAAAGTATGTATATGTTAAAATCATTCATTGAATTAAGGTTTAATTTTGCTATCTAAAAACTCACCATTTTTTTTTCAGAATCTTCAACTTATCAAAACAAATTTGTAATGTATGTCCTTATAATTTTCAGGAGTATCATTCATATCTGTTATTATGTTTGTGTTTTAATTTCTAGTTTTATTGAAGTATTTCTTCCTTTTTTATTTAATTTTGTTAAGAATTTGCCATTTGTGTTTAATCCTTAATAAAGATAGAAATAAAAAGCATAATAAAAATAAATTAAATAAAAAGCCATAACTTAGAAAAAAATTACTCCCGAAGGTTGGAGAGGTAGCCCAGTCAGTAAAGAGCTTGGTATGTCTGCATAAAAATTTGAGTTTCGGCCTCTATAACTGAAGTGAAATGTGAAGTATGGGGCATGCACTTGAATTCCAGTGCTGTTTGAAGACAGGGGCCTTCTTCCAGCCAGCCTAGCCTACCTACTAGAAGAGCTTCAGGCCAATGAGAGACCTTTGTCAAAATAAGATAGATGATACTGTAGGGAATGACACTTGTAATTGTCCTCTTGTCTCCACATGCAGCTGCACATAGGTGTACATCCCTATACATATAGACACATACACACTCACTAAAAACCATTACTCAGAGAATTTAAGTATATCAATTTGAAATAACTTTTTTCACAGCTAGTGTCAATCACAAGAGCATGTCAGATCTCCAGGAGCTGGAGTTAGAGGCAGTCATGAGCCTCCCAACTATTGTCCTTCTTTAAAGCTGTTGCTGTCCTAATCACCAACTGCAACTAAACCCCCTACCTTTAATTGTTCAGCTTCAAGCACAGTAGCCTGAGGAAATTCTGTTCCCTCTGGCACCAACTCTTCCTCCAGGGTCCACCTATACTGCTGCCACACACCCACTGGAAACTAAGAAATTCCTCCACGCATGGCTGACATGTGTTCATCAGGAATCTGAGACTCTACCAACAAAGGAAAATGAGTGAAGAGGATTGATGGGTGTCTCAGACAGCCACACTGTGAACCTAAGTTTAAAAAATGAAAAGCGACAAATTCAACAAAGAATAAAGGCATTATCCAGGACTAGCTGTGTAACAGGAGGAGCATAATGTTGCAGTGGGAATATTCACTAAAATGTAAACTTTATCTGGAAAAAGCCTGAGGCAGGGGAAGGGATTAAAGACACACAAAAAAATACACAGGTACTTTTAAGATCAAACATTTTTAAATTTTGTGTATAGTATGTAAGTGTCTGCCACATGTGTACAGATGCCTGCAGAGGCCAGAAGAGGACCTTCTGTCTCCTGAATCTAGAGTTACAAGTAGTTGTGATCTTCTTGAAGTGAGTACTGGGAAACAGACCTCGGTTCTAAGCAAGAGGGGGCTCATTCTCAACCACTGAGCCATTTCTCCAGCCCTGAAAGATTCTAGTGTGATGATGTGGCCTCAGGAGTGAAAGTTCTGTGTAAGTCTCTTGTGATTGCTCCTCTCAAGGGTCATGTGTAAGAGTCTTCCTTGTCACTCCTAGCTCTGCTTACTTGGCTATCAGTAGAGGTGACACAAATGACTGCATCTTGATTCTCACAGTTTTTGCGGTACTCAAGATGATGTACAAAATAAGCATGTTGAAATGAATGTGTACTGTGATTCTGCCCACACTGGTCCTCACAGGTGACTGGAATTCATACAACCTGACACACACTAAGTGCTAATAAGTATGTTGTCAAAGGATTCAGACAGGAATCTGCTTTCTGTCTGAGATGGGGAGGTTTGCTATGTTGCTTGTAATTTGCAAGGGGGGATAATATATGTATTTCCTTAAATCAATAGTGGATTTTATCATTCAGTAGAAAATGGCAGACTATTTTTGTTAGGATTCTGACATAACAATTTCCCCTTCCCATGGAGATTCATACATTCCCCCTACCTTGAGCCCTCCTTGTTATTTAGCCTTTCTGGGTCTTTGGATTGTGATATGATTACCATTAACTTAACAGCTAATATACACTTATAAATGAGTACATGTTTGTCTTTCTTAGTCTAACTTGCATCACTCAGGATTTTTTTTTCTATTTCTACCCATTTGCCTGCAAATTTCATGATGTCATTTTTAAAACAGCTGGGTAATGCTTCATTGTATAAATGTACCACATTTTCTTTATGCATCCTTTTTTGGGGGGACATGTAGCTTGTTTCCAGTTTATGGCTATCATGAATGAAGTGTCTATAAATATAGTTGAAAAATGAAAAACTATAAAAGAAAACTTTTAATTTGGGGCTTACACTTGTAGAAGATTGGAATCCATGACAATCACAGAGGAGGAGAACATAACAGCAGGCTGATACTTATGTCTGGGTCTTGAGTAGTAGTTGAACCTTGTCAGCAATTTGGAAACAAACAGTGGCAATTAGAAAGGTTCTGTAGCTCTCATCTAAAAGTGTCCCAAAAGTTACATACTTCTTCAACAGGGCCAAACTTCCTAGTCCTTCCTAAACTGTCCCACCAATTATGAATCAAGGGTTTAAATATATTAGACTATTTTAGGGTCATTTTTATGCAAGCCATGTTAGGAATCTTTTAAACTGACATGATCAAGAAGCTCAAGTAATCAATTAGTCAAAAGCATCACAAGGTAGAATCATAAAATCTAGTTGTATTTAATGTATATTGTTTTCTTCAATGTCAAGTATGACTAAATTTTGACAAGCCTTTTATGCTTCAAAGGTCTTCCATTTTTTTTTCATTTTTCTTTAATTAAAATAAATTGCTGTCATGGTGGTTTAAAAAAAAAATGACACCAAAATGGAGCGGTGGCCTTGCTGAAGGAAGTGTGTCACTGCCAGAAAAAGTTTCTTTTGCTAATGCTTCCCTCATTGTGACTGTCCAGCAGAATTCTTGTTACCTTCAAGATGCAGAACTCTCCATTACAAATATGGCACCACATCTGCCTATATCGCACATTTTCCATCAGAATGATAAATAGAACTAATCTTTAAATGTTTTCATTCATAAAAATTGCCCTGGTCATGGTGTTTCTTCCATGCAATAAAAAACTAAGAAAATTACATTCAGTAAAATATAGAAAATTGCATAAAAGATGTGGTTCATTACTTTTTCTAAGTTTTAAGGAGTGAGAGTTTAAAGATAATAATGTGAATTGTTTATATATGTATACATATATATGTATATAGTCTTTTTGAGTAAATAACTTAGAAGAAATCATATATCTAAATTAAATGCAATCTAAAGTGACATTTGAGTTCTACATTTATTTTTTAAAGAGAAGTATTTAACTGTATAGTCATAGAACACTATAAATAGTTTTAACTGCAAGAAGTGGAGAAAACTTAGTATATTTAGACCATCTAACAAAAACTGTTTCAAACATTGGTGTAGATATATTTTAATGCTTGCCTAACGTGAACAAGTTTCTTGCTTTGATACCAATCATCACATACACACACTTTAAAAAACGTGACAATCAAATTGGTACAAAATAAATTAATTGTAATTTAAGTAATCAAAATATGAACAAATTAAACAGAAAAATTTGTCACAATGCTAACAATAAAATTAAACTGTAATTTATGAGTCACAATATAATGGAAAAATTAATAACAGAAAGAAATTAATAAATATTTTTAAAATATACAGGTCCAATAAGAACTCATAAACAAATTTTTTATCTGAGTAAATAGAAGGTCATAAAGGAAAATATAGCAAGAAACCCCTTAAAACTGGTAGATCAACATTAAAGTAGAATTCAGAATAAAATATAAAGATGTTATTAACATTTTAGCATCTTAACTGCCTCTAGAGTCTTATGGCCACACTAGTACTAGTGAGCCCAGAGACCTATGGTCATTTATGTGTTAATTTACATATTCTTTTTAGAAAAAAATAAATTTCAAATTCATACTCTAAAACTTCAAAGTCACAATACTAAAATTTATACAAAAGAATTATTTAAAGAAACATATAGACAACATGCCTTCTTGAAATAAATTATAACATTATCCAATAAAATGTGTCAATTTTATAAATCTTTCATAATTTATTCCCACATTATAAATCCTATCATCCTAACAATCTATAATCATTACAGCATGTCACATTAATTATAAAAATAAATTTTATGGACCATTTTAACACCCAGAAAAATATTTTAGAAATTTAAGCATGTATCATTATAAAATGCTTTAATTAGATATGTAAAAAGATAAATTTTCAAAGTAATAAAGAGAAGGTATTTACAGACCAAAAGCAATAAAAAGTTAAAACACAAGATTTCTCCTGGAAGTTGTAATTACCACACATATTCCTTAATTTTTTAATGATTTTAGAAAAACATGTGGCCCATATTTCAAAAAGAAAAATTACTTGCAAGATAGTAGCTTTCTAAATACCATACATATTCTTTATTTAAGATATCACTAAACTATATGACTAAGGAATGAAAAGAAATTACATTTGAAAAATTGATTATACCATAGTAAATGAAACAAATGCCATGTAAATCTTATTTGGCTCAGAAACTACACGCACTCCTTGAACAAAGACAACACACATGATATCTACACATTGTTCTATGTGTATGTATATTGTATGAGTGCAGACATGCATATATTTTTCAATGCTAGAAACCATAATAATGGACACAGTCACAAAGCCCCCAACAATAAGGATTTAGATAAACTACTTTTTTCTTATAATTCTTATTTATATTTATAATTTTTATTATTATTCTGAAAATTCATAGATTATTACTTGCCAAAGTAATACCTGAGAGAAATATTTTCATATGTGTTTATTGTATACAAAAATAAAATTCCTTATTGATGTCTAAAAAGAATGAATTGACCAAGAGATACAATGCCAGAGCTATCTTTGCTGTTTAGTTGGTGAAGCATATCACATACATATTCTGATGATTGAGTGGTCTTATATATAAATGCATATAGCTATTAAAAGGACTTCTTAATTCCTCTAATCAATATTGCTAGCTTTCTAAGTGTTTCCAGGGATGTGAAAGTTTTATTTAAATTTTATTCATTTATTCTGGTCTAAAAATTTTATAGCATTAATGGAACACTAAATTGTTTATCCCTTTATTAAAATACACAAATTTGATTTTTAAAAAGAGAGGTGATTTTTTTTATGGATTGGTTACATCCTGAATATGCACTGTAGGATATAGGTAACTCCTCTTTCCATGTAGGGTAACTTTTATAATAAAAAGAGACTATCCAGACAGAACTTTCAATTGTAAATTACAAGTAAATTAAAATAGGTGAAAAATAAGAGATTTTATAATAGAAATTGTGAGTGACATTTAACTGAAATGGTTCTAGCAAGAACAACTGTAATTATTTAAAAAAATAAGAGGAATTGCATTGTGATTATCTGGTAGCATGCACCCATTTGAACAAATGAACTGTTGCCATGTGAGTGCTTCTTGAAAGTGGCTGACAGATAAATTTAAGTCATGAGAAAGTTAGCTTCAATGGGTTCATGAAGATCATGTATAAGTCAACAAATAATGTGGATCACATTATTTTGCAGCTTATTTTACACATTCATGTGCTGTAAAAAGTTTTCCCTGGGCCGTTTTGGGGCCAGGAAGGTTTGAGACCTGGGGCGTGTGCTGCAGCAGTTGGAACCTGGTTCGCGCCCGTGGCTTTTGCCCCCCAAAGAAATGAATCACATGCTTATACTAACTTAATACTGTTTGGCCCATGTCTTATGCCCATTACTAACTAGCTCTTTCTTCTTAGATTAACTCATTTCTATTAATCTTCCACTATGTGGCCCACAGCCCCTGGCTCACCTGGATTATTACATGCTTCTTCTGGCGGAAGATGGATCGAGAGTGACTAACTCTACCCTTTCCTACCTGCCTGCCCTCTGATTCTCCACCCACTTCTACGGTGTCGTGCATGGGCAAAACAGTTCTTTATTTACATCATACAGAAAACATTCCATCACATTATGGAATGGTTATATATATATATATGTAGCATGAAGCAACTTAATGAAAGAACTACGTCCCTTTCCCGATAACTTGGTCATTCTAGGGAGGGTTATGGTCTATTATCATTTTGATATGATGGTTATAAGTTAATCTTGGGTAGAGGATAGAATGATATTATAGATGTAGAAATTAAAAAAAAAAGACAGAGAGAGAGAAAGAAGAAAAAGGGAATAGATAGGAGATCATTATACTTGCAAACAACTATTAACCAAAGGATGAATAAAAAATGAATCACCATAGTACAAATGTTTATATATTGATAGAAATGGGAAATAAATCTATATGTTTGATTGGGATAATATATACTTTGATACAAAGCTGAATGTATAATTGTTTTAAATTGCACGTGTCTACCTCTGTTTAAAATATTTTGCACATTGATGTGTATTAAGTACATTGACATTTCCATAATGCAATTTCTACCTCTAATTATTTATGATAGTCATAACATTTGTTGTAATGTTATACACAAGTTTTTTATATAATTCTGTTTAGATATATTTTTATATATAATGATATATAGTTAGAATATTGTTGTCATTTGATACAAAATGTGTATTTTGGTCAATATTTATAAGATTGTTATACTTGAAATTATTTGGAGGAGGTATACACTCATTTTTGGAATGTCTATTTTTATAATGTTAGCTTCACTTTCTTGGTAGATTGGGATTGCAGATTATGGTTACTCAGATTTGGCACCTAACAGTCAGGATACTCAGGCTTTTCAGAAACATGTTAGAATACACCCAATAGATAGGTGTCTTCAACCACTTCATAGACCAAGAGAATATGGCATTCAAGATTTTGTTATCTCGAATTTGGCCTTGAGAGACATGACAACTCCTGGCATCACCATTCCTTTCTCAAGGTGGTGTTGAGCATCACAGGCATCTTGCAAAGAGATTGTCTTGTTTGGTGAATAATGGCCTGAGGGGCAAGGACAGCACTTGCCCTAACTGCTGTCAGCATGCTCTCTGTCCGATATGGATGAGCAGGCTGAAGGATAGAGACTGCCGAAGCCTGCCTAGACAGGATAAGATGGTCCTACCAAAAAATACCCTGCTTCTGTGGAGACTTGTCAGATAGCATAGGCCAGTAGCCACAAGGATGGATGCTCCCATTGTACAGAGAAGTGGTGGATGACTGTCCAGGTAGTTAACTGTCCTTGTCTTCTCCTAAATTTTGGAAGTTACTTTATCATGCTTGCGACTTCAGGTATATATTTTCCTTCTTGGTCTTGACGGTGTTGAAGACTGGATAGTTGAGGTTGTTATTACTTCACATCTCAACAAAGACACTCAGGTATTAGAACTTTATTGTTCGAGATAAACAGCTTTGAAGCAATACCTGTGCATCTCCTCGTATCAACCTTCTAGACATTAAATTGCACCTTGTATTTGATATCTACTAGCGGTAATTTGACCACACTTATGTTAGTACCTTTCTGTTCCCCAGACTCCACCTTATGATGATCCCTATAGTATGTAGGTTTATACTTAGTTTAGAACCTTCTTATTTAGACAAAAGGGGGAGATTTAGCAGGAAATTAGAATCCACTCAGGTGAATTGGGTGCTGGAATGGAGAGGGGAGTGGTCAACTGGAAAAAGAGTCGGAAATAGAGCACCCAGAGAGAGGACAAGAGACAGGAAGCCAGCAGGCTCTCACGTGGTGCCGGGACTTCTCGTGCCATTTCCGGACCGGTGGCGCAAGTGTGGCGTGTGGGCAGGAGCTTTTCAGTTGGGAAATCTCCTGCTCGCTGCAACCTGACCGTTTCACCTCTTCTTAAAACCTCCCCTGTTCTGTAAGTGATTCTCACAAAATAAACATCATTTAAAACATATCTTACAGTGGGTCATTACCGTGATATTCATGTTTTTTAAATATGGACTTTACAATTATTGAGTTACAGAAACTTAAATCTGTTTAGTCTGATGTTTAAGATTCTGAGTTAGAAATAACCAAATCTATTCCATATTCTTTGGTATGAAAGCACTGAAATGCAGTTTATAAGTTGCTCAAGAATAGAGAATGAAACATGAATGTTAGCTTGTAAACAATTGTAGCCATGTAAAGCATTTTTCTATGTCCAAAATCCTTTGTTTCTATTACTGTTGGAAATGGACATAGTATCAATTAAGATCTGATTTTTTAACATAATATACACATTAGGTATATATATATATATATATATATATATATATATATATATATATATATAAATTGTCTTAAATCATCATAGAAGTTATTAAGAATTTGATGATCTTTTGCTTGCGCCTTGAAAACCTAACAACTCTGGTAGCATTATTTACTTTACTGCTGTTTCAAATTAGTGTTGTAGCTGATAACACAAATCAAAGGTATAGCAAAATGTGTAGGTAAGAAAAGGAGTAAAATCAATGCCTTAACTCAATAAGAGGCAAGAAATATACTCCTATGCCTTACTATCTTTTCAAACCATAACACCCAAGATGTTGCCCATTAATTTAGGGATGAACCCTCTATTTTTATCCAATTACTGATTTAAACATTTTCTTAAAGCAACATCACAAGGTTTCATATATTTCATCTAGGTGTCTGACAATCCTCTATTCTTGGTATACTAGTCCAGAATTAACTATGACACATGTATAGATTATTGCTTCATGATTTAAACAAAAGTGTTTGTAAATATTATAAAATTAATTCCAGGTCTTTAGAATTCTATTAAGCAATTTCTTTATAAAAATTATGCCTTTCCTTAAATAATATTTACATTTACAATAGAGAAATTGTAATTGCTACATTGCAAAATTGTCCCAATACTACTTGTTTCAGAAGTTTTGCTGGTACAAATGAGGATAAACTTATTTAATTTAGGATATTTTAATGTAAAGCATCACTAAACAAAGGACATCCATAAATCTTGATTGCATGTAGTATTATAAATATTAAAAAAAAAAGTACAGTGTAATCTGCTTGGAAGTAGACATAGAGAAGTAACTGTAAGAAGGACTCATTTTTTAAGGGTCTGGCCACAGGGAGTTTAATTATTCTCCAGTAAGTAAATTAGCAGCATAAATGGGCGTTTTTGTAAATGGAGAGATCATAAGAGTGGGTATGAAAGTGAGAGGGCTGATAGCTGAGTTTCATGGAGTGCATGATGTAAAATTACCAAATTAAAAAATAAAAAATGTTATGAAAAAGAATGTAAATTTCATAGAAAGCCAATGATTGATTCTCAATTACAGAGACAAGAAAAGGTAGAGTAATTCTTCCCCAGAACTTTCAGAAGGGCCAGGAAAATATACATTTCATTTGTGTTAAAATATTCATGCCTTGAACCTCTGGGCCATCTCTCTAGCACCCAAATCTGTGAGGACTGATAACAGAGTTTGATGGGGTGCATGATGTAAAATCACAAATTTCATATATATATATATGAGTCATTCATATATATATGAATTTCAAACTTTTGAAAAAGCTGTTAAAATCATTCTTAGAAAAATTCTACGTAAATTCATGACAATTATTTCTAATTTTTAAAAATAAAATATACTGCAACTATATAATTCAAAATACACACAAAAAAGCATGTTTTGCTGCAGTCTTCTAGACTATCAAGAGAACTAAAAAATTGTTGTAATTTACCACACTGAAGATTCAGATTTTGTTTGAAAATAGATATGATTCTAATCAATGCCATGAGGTTAAATGACTAGTGATACATTTATAGAAAAGAGAAATGTCTTTGTTCTCAAAGGCCCTTAAGATAAGAAGTAAATCTCAAGCTGGACACTGTATTGGCAGCATAGAAAGAAAGTACCAGTGTCTATCACTCAATTATACTGTCCTGTTTAAACCTGTAATCATTTATCATAATATCACCAAGTCAACTAAAGTTTAGATATTAGCTAAGGGAGATGCATTCTAGGCAAACACAGTGAACAAATTAGGTAAATATTTTGCTGCCAAATACTATGAATTAATAGAATTTTTATCTTTCAAGTTAATTGGTTCCTCAGTTTATTTAATCTCAACTTTGCTGTACAATAATGACTTTTTTTCTAAAACTTGCTTTTATGTTATATTTTAATCATCTCCAATCCCTTAATTTTAGTGAACAATATAATTTATGAAGAGTTGAATATTTTAAATAATCTCAATAATTTTAAATAATATTTAGAATTTCCCAGGAGAGTCAAACATCAAATGATTCACAGTAAGGATGAGATTCAGGTAAAGGTAAAAAATATATGTCTTGCATAAATGAAATTGATATATTCATAATTTATGTCCTTTTATTAGATATGTCATAATTGTTGAGGTTCTGCACTCTAAAACAGACTGACCAGTTTTAAAATTATGCTATAGCCCTGTCCACTTATTCTCATGAAGACCTCATTGTGCTTCAGTTTTCTATATCCATGACATGTGATTGAGACAAATCTCATAGTGTTTTTTTGTGCTGTAGAGTTTTTTAATGAACTGCAATTTTTGAATTATCTGAGTAATCCCAGAATTTTTTTAGTCACAATGAAAGTTAATAAGTATTTAGATACATCTAATTTCCTGTAATTGTGTTTTCCAACTTAGACAACAGTCCAATGAAATAATTCTTATTTCTGCCTTTGGAGATCTAATAAAAATAAATTGAATGTATTGACCTAATGTCATATAGCTCAGTTCTTTAATTTTTCCAAATAAAATTTCAAAACTTGGGGATTGACAAATTAATCAGTGGGGTTAAATATTGTTCCATTCTCTCAAACTAGACTTAATGTCCAGTCTATTGAATATAGTAATATAAAGCCTTGACACCATTCAGTGATGGCAGATGTCAAAAATCATAAAGCTGACCTTACTACTGTCCGTATTTTAAGCCAATGTTGTTTCTATTTCCTTGCTACTTATCATTACATCTATAATAAAATATAATTCAGGTTTCATATAAAAGATAGTAATTTTGACAAAATATGAATACTACTATAGAGATTTATAACAATTAGATACCCAACTCCAAGTGATACATCTTCAATGCAACTTCTACACATAAGGATCATAAAAGAGGTTATGGGAAGATTTTAAGAGCCAGAAGTCCAGAATGCTTCTTTCTAGATGTGATCCTTAACAGAATAAAAAATGCATCTATGAAATCTAAACAATAACATTGTCTGGACAAAAGAGGCATAACGACAAGTGTGATATAAAAACAATGAAATCAAAACTTCCCATGGTCTTATTCGAGGATGAAAAGTTACTTTTTGTTAATACTGCCGAGAGAGGAAGAATATGATTTCTCAAAGTACTAGCTGATCCTCTTGTAGTTCAATGGATTATGAGCTGAATATACACACCCATACATAAATATACATGCATTCTATATTTATATATGAAGAATAAAGAAGACATTAGGAATTTGGACAGAAGGGTGATCAGAGGATGACTTAGAAAATGAGGGAAGATGTAAATGATATAGAAACAGGGCTCATATAAGAAGCTCTCAACAAATCACAATTAAAAACAAAACAGAAAAAAAGTAATACAATTGAAAATGATGATTCAGATACTGCTGTCGCAGAAGACTCAAGCTCTGTCCCAGCACCCACACCACAGGCAAAGAACCACCTAAAATTCCAACACTTGAGATGCAGCACCACTGAGAGTAATACTCATATGCTACATATGTTAAAAACATATATCTACATTCAACATACACATCTCCCCAACAATTACATTATATTTATACATGACTGAAACATACACCACACACACACATACAAACACATCTATACCAGACACATTCACAGTAGGCATGCTTGCATACACAAAAAACAGACATGCAAACACACACAGAACACAAGTCACAATTAAAAATACAATATTTTTTCTAAAATATCAAAAATGTATTTTATAATGCAATTGTATAAGGCAGTAAAAGATGTTACAAATCTAAAAATAAAGTCTATTGCTAAAACAATTTAAGATGGAATAATATCAAATAAAATATTAAGCCTGGTCTTCAGCTGGCAGTGCTTCATTTGCTTGAAGGCATTTTTTACATATCAATCTTTGCTCACCTTCCCTTTTTATATTCTGTGAAAATCACATGAAACTATTATTTATATTTGAATTCATTAAATATTCCTTCAAGGATGGCATATATTTTTGTTGATATTAACCTAATTTTGATTAATTCTCTAAATATTTGGTCTGATTATGCTAACTTTTCTTTTTCTATCTATTTAATATCATTCATTCAGATAGTTTCCAAATAAACAAAACTAGGACAACATGATTTTAATTTTATTTACTTCTGATTATTTTTTAAAACTGTGTTTCTTTTTGTAGCCCTGGTGATCTTGAAATTCTGTTTGTTGATCATACTGGCCTTGAACTCATAAAGTTCTGCCTTCTTCTGCTTCCCAAGTGTTAGAATTAATGGTGTATACAGCCCCCTATCCCCAGTTAAAACAACAAGCTTTGATTATTGCCAGCAAGTCTTTTATTTATTTAAATAACCTTAAATATTCACCTTCACTGGGAGCTAACCTCTAACAATGCTGGGACCAGAAAGATATTATAGTGCCCTTTACTATTTATTTTTAGGCCCCAGTTTTCTTATAGTGATAAAATTAACATTAACTCTTGAGACATCATGGCACATTGTATATCCACATTTCTATTTTCAATAAAAGAAAAGCCATTCAAATTAACATAGTATTTCATTAATAAAATTTACATTTACATTGAATAAAAACATATTTGTGAGTGCCTACATTTATATATACTTTAGATTCAGTAACTTAATTAAAAAGCATATTAAAAAAAGAGAAATAAGACATAGTATTTAGCAACTGCCTAAGAATAGACAATTTATAATTCCTCACAAAATTATAACATATAAGATATCAGTGAAAAATTTGTTTATGAGATACCCTGCTTTATTCCAGTAATGCCTATGAGATGTTTACTGAATTATGAAATTATTAAAATTATGAGAAAAAATATTAAAATTAATTTCTGAAGGGTTAAGCTTATAATTTAATGATATTAAAAACTTTGTAATTAATTCTTATTAGTTTTGATACATTAAAATAACAGCAGAATTGGAGAATTAAAAGTCTTATCATTAACCATTTTGTTATTCATACAACTGCAATCACAAACACTATCTAGACAAAACAAAACTACTGATTATATTTATAAATTGGATCACATTCTGTTCCAACATAAGTGAGCAATTATTCTGCATCTAAATGTTTTTTTCTGCACAGAGATCTGCTCAGAGTATAGGGTATGTGGTGTGTGTGTGTGTGTGTGTGTGTGTGTGTGTGTGTGTGTGTGTGTATGTGATGTGCTTTAGTTTGGTCAGATATAAATGTAAATATTTTTTTAAGCCCAATGTATGTCCATATCCTTAACAGTTATACTACTTTTCTTGAATATTGAAGTAAGAAGCAGTGCATATGAGTTGACAGAAAATATGTAGAAATACCATGTGTTTCTCTTGGTCTGACTATAAATCTAACACTTCTTAAAATCTAATAAAATGAATGGAATTATTTGCAAGGGCAAATTTTTTATTTGCTAAGTAGATAATTAGCTAAACTAAGAGATTGACTAGTTACCTTGGTAGAAGAATTGGAATCTTATTTTGTTGATACAACTACTTGAAGTTCTTATTAAGCAAAATGATTTAATGATAGGATTAAGTTCTCTTGACTCTACAGCCTCTGGGTCTTGGTCTTCCAGGCAGTGTCAGGAGTGTGCTCCTTGTGATGGTCTGGGTTTCAAGCTGTACCACTCCCATGATTTTTGTGCTATATTTACTCCATCATATCTTTACCAAGTCAATTAAATGACTCCCAATGTTTTTATTCTATACTCAACGATCTTTGTCTAGCCTAAATGTTATGAGGAAAGTTCCACTGAGCAACTGATGGAAACATGAAGAAACCCATAGGTGGAACTCAGGAAATCATGTAGAAGAGAAAGCAAGAATTGTGGAATCTAAAGCACCAAGGACACCACAAGAAAATCTACAGAATTAAATAATTTCACTCCTAAAGACTGACCAACAACCATGAAGCCTTCAATGAAGTGACGTAGGCCCTCTGCACTTAAGTTACTTTTCATAGCTTGCTCTTATTTGGGACTTCTTACACTAGGAAAAAGGGTTGTTCCTAACGCTGTTATCTGCTCCTGGTATCCATTTCTCATATTGGATTGCCTCATTTATCCTTAATAGAAGAGGATGTACCTAGTCTTACTGCAACTTAATATCCCTTGGCTGGCTAGTATAAATGAGAGGCCTGCTCTCTTCTGAAGAGAAAGAGGAGTAGGAAGTACCAGGAGGGAAGTTTTGGGGAGGGACTTATAGGAGAAGTGAGAGGAAGGAGAAATGTGATTCAGCTGAAAAAAAAATAAAAAACTTGCATACAGCAAATTTAGAATGTTAATAAATCATTGTAGCATAACTGATAAAATATACACAAAAAAGTGTTTCTTAAACAATTAGCAAAAAAATAATATTTAAGAAAGTAAGTTAAAAATTATTAGACAGATCATACTTTATTGTGGAAGTTCAAATGTATTATTTATAGTTAAAATAAACTTCTTAAACTTACTTTACAATAATTGTAATTGCATTCATATATGTATATGCAAATTTATATTCCTCAATATAACTTTCTTGATATAAAATATAAGATGAATGCTTTGCTAGCAACAAAAATAATATAAATAAAAACAATATTAAACACTACATTGTCAAATAGAATTTTCTTTTTTCACAAGAGAATAAGACTTCACTAAAATAATCTTACATTATATTAAAATCTACAAAGTATTTATCCATAATCAAAAAATTTCAGGTAAATTTTTCTAACATAAAATATAGTAGTAATTATTAAAATGTACAATGCAATTACATTTATAGTGAAAAGTTTAGTATTTTAAAAATTTTAGTTTTCTCTATAGATAACATCACAAGAATAAACTATATTTTATTACAATGAAATTCAGGATCAAAGTCATTTTATAATAAAGTGCTATATCACTATTTAAAAATTAGTTTCTTTACTTTTTGAAACAGAAGGAAGTGAAAAACTCAGCTGCTCTTAGCACATTCTTGACAGATGACTTTGAGTAATCTTAACAAAAACTGTTATATGTTATGGTCCTTGAGAAGACCCATAACAGAGTATGAAATCAGAGAGAACATTTATTTTTTTTTAAAGAAGGATATCTGCATGCTAGAGCCACACATCTGACACAGAGGCAAAATGATGGCCCCAAGAGAAGCTCACAGCTTTCTTTTAAATATAGCTACAGAAATTCTAGAAGTAGTTAGGTCATTCTATGATTGGCTTACATGAATGACAATCATATTAGTACATTCTAATTGGCTAGGGATAGCATGGTGTATCGCGGTAAAAACCCGCTGTGAGATATGTTTTAAATGGGGTTTATTTTGTGAAAATCGCTTACAAAACAGAGCCGGTTTTAGGAGAAAATGAAAGGATAAGGTTGCAGCGCACCGGAGCCTTTCTCAGGAAGATTCCTCATCCCCACACCATAGGTCCGAACTCTTGTGCAGCTGGGCCGAACTGCTCCCCGGTTCGGGAACTCTCGCCAGAGAATGACGGCTTCCTGTCCTGGTCCTCTCCCTCGAAGGTCTACTTCCGGAATCCTTTCCAGTTAACCATGCCCCGCTCGTCTCCAGTCCTATGACGCGATCGTTCACATATATAGTTCCTGATTTCCCATGGGGCTGTTTGAAAACTACAGATTTTCTGTTTTGGGGAAAGTTTGGTAAGGTTTGTTGGTGTTGATATGTGGGGGGATTTGACCCTGTTTAGTCATTGCTTTGAGTTACTACTGTAGGGAATGGATCAGTTGCTCAAGTGTGGTACATGTGATCTTCCTCATTCCTGCTCTAGGGCACTGAAGATTATCCATTGTTTGCAGATATCTTAGAAAATGTCTTTTCAGATAGCAACTGAGTCATAGATCTTATCTGAGTTATTAGAAGCATGACAAGGCATTTGCCTGATTTTTTCATTACATAATTACATACACTTAATTTTGAATATATTTTTATTATTTTAACTTAAAATATAATTTCATCATAACCCCTTCTCTAGATTCTCTGCCCCACTGTGCTTCTCTCTTGTTCTCTCCCAAATTCACAGCCTTCAACTTCTTTTTCTTTAATAATTATGACATGTACACAAACACATTAATTATTTATTAAATGCCTAAATATAAACTGTATAATTTTTGCATTATTTCTTATATAAGCATAAATTTATAGAAAACTTCTTGGACAGTAGATACTGGATAACAAATTGGGAGAATCTTCCCTGGGCAAAATTGTATTTCTTCACTCTGAGGATTTTTTGGTTACCTGTAGTTTTCTCTCTCAGTCTGGGGTCTCGTGAGATTTCTAACTTCCATGACCAATACTGCAAACTTAACTAGGAATTAATGAGTTCATTTTCCTTAGAGGAGAATATATGACAATCAATTTGCTAAAACAGCATTATTTCTTTTATTATTATTATTATTATTAACAAAGAAGTTATGCTTTCTATCCCTGTATATCCTTATTTAAGTTCCCTTCCCCCTCCCGCCACATCAGGTCATTCTTTCTTCTCCACACCTCCCCATCCCCTCCCTTGGCAGGCAGCAGACAGTCCCATGGTCCCACTGACCCAATATTGCTGAGTTCAGTTTCCACTCCTGGCAGATCCAGCTAAAACAGAATAATTTCTAAGTTATCTTTAAATATCTATACTTGTACCCAAATGCAAGTGTAACCTTTAGCTTCGAACAAAAAAATGTAACTTTGCAACAAATTATGAACGTTACAGAAACCTATAACTGATTAAAAATGCAAAGCATAAGTGATTATATGCTACCCAACTTTTATCCAGCTAAATTGCAATTTTATCTAAGGCTCAGGAAACAACTAAGTCTTCTCAATATCATTTCTACTGGAAACATTCTCAAATTAGATTTTCAAATCGAAACTGAACAGCATACAAGAAATTTATTGGTGTTGATATAGTTTTTTTTTCTATTTAGCCAAACATTGTATAAGACCCAGAAAATAGGAAAAGTTTTAGAAAGGTTTGACAATTAAATTAACACAGAAATAATAGAAAATAAAATAAGTAAGGGTGCTTTATAAATGTTTTTTTAATTACTATGTAGCTTTATAATAATTTCAAAATAAAATAAAGTACCAATTAGAGTATTTATAATTGATAAAAATGTATTTAGCCATTGTGATATCTAGTACTCAT